>JAOEHY010004148.1:6075-17979 GCA_025447955.1 Psilopsiagon aurifrons | reverse complement strand
TGGCATCAGCCCACCTCACAAGTGTGTCAAGGTCCCTCTGGATGGCATTCCTTCCCTCCAGCGTATCAACTGAACCAGACAGCTTGGTATCATCGGCAAAATTGGTCTGGCTGTCACCAACCACCTCATTGTTTTTCATGTGCCCTAGCGTGGCTTACAGGAGAATCTGCCCCATGATCTTTCCAGGCACAGAGTTGAGACTGCCTAGTCTTTAGTTTCCTGCATCTTACGATTCATTAAGTATTGTGCTAAGCCTTAGATAAATGTTGCCAAGCTTACAAGTTACCTGTACTTACATTTTTGCAGACACAAGTCTCCCCAGGTTTGTTAGGCTGCAGACCCTCTTCCACCAAAACATCAACTGGCTCATTTATTTTACTTATAAAAGGTTGTTTCTTGGCCACAGAAAGTGAGATGCAATTTTACACCTCACTTGTCTCAACTCCAAGAGCTCTCAAATTTGCATGACAGACTAGTATCACAAGGCTCCTAAGGAAGCATTTCCTCACCAGCAGTTGCTATGTGAAGTAGAAAACAATGTGAACATAACTTCTCTTGTCAATTTTGTTTTGAAGGGAACTGGCCATCAACACTGAGAACACATCCCCAGATGTGAGTACACATCAAGGGCCTATTTCTTGCCCTACTCCCATGTTCATCTCCTCAAGGGGAAAGCAATATCTAATCAACTCCATTTAGGAGGCAAGTCTTCACTAAAGAAGGCCACACAGAAACACCCAACAACTTCTAATGCTACACAGGAATCCCTCAACCATAAATTGAGAATTCACTTGTTGCATAAAATCAGATTCTCTGAAATTCCTCTATATTAAATGGATTCAGTTTCATGGGTTGTCACTTTAAAAAATAAATTACCTCCTCTTTTCTTCTAGGAGTAAGTTAATTTTTTTAAATGGTGATTCATGTGATACATCCGCCTTCTGTTCTTTTAACTGGTGATACTCACATTTTCAGCACTTTTTTCCTAATTTCCACTTCCTTGTCAATAGCAGGATCCTCAAAGAGCTGTACTCTGAAGTTACTCTTCCGCAGAAGGGTATCGCACTCGTGACAATTCCCAGCCCCTCTCACAAACAGCAGTTCCACACAGCTCTCGCATCTGCAGGAGAAAGGAAGGGGTATAAAGGCAGAAGCATGTTAAACAGTAACTGAAACACAGTATTGTTCCCTTTATGTGTTGTTTACATACACACTATAAGGACTAGTGCTTCTCTCCTTGATTTCACTATTTTTCCAGCATTCAACAGTGGCAAGGAGGCAAGGGTGCTCCAAACTGGCTGAAGGGAAACAATCTCAGCAGTGCAAATGCATTTATTCTCCTTGCCCCAAACAACTCTGCCTCTTCACTGAGACTAAAAATTAATCCAAACACAATGATAAGGTCTGTGTCAAAGGCAAGCCTGTTTAGTGACACCATCAGCTTCATTTCACGTGGACCAGACCACAATATCCTCATTTACTCTGCTCACTACCTTGCTGCACAAAAAGCCCCATTTATTGTTTTTATGCCATTCACAGTGCAAGGAACTAATCAGCACAAGCAGCAATACAAGTATTGCCACAGCCTTTCAAGCATCTATCAGTAGCACCACACAGGAACTGCTGTAACAAACCTGAGCTAAACTCCAGCCTAACACAGCTAGGAGAATTCAAATACCATTTTAACCAGTGACCAGCATTATGCAGCTCTCCTGCCTGTGCCTTCTGTTACCACTTTTTAAAATTGCATGTAAAATGTACTTTACACAAGGGCTGCACAGAAACAAACCAAAAATGCTTTTCTGCATTTGTTTCTCTTAATGAAGATTCCAGATTTTAACAAGATGCCTGCTGACCAGCCAAGCTGGCATTTAACAAAGGAAAAACACACAAGAAAGCCCATTTTTTTAAAAGAAAGTACATAGATACTAATAAAGTGTAAACTTCTAGCAGAGGACAACACCTGCTGCAGTCATTTCCTACTGCAGGGGAGGCAAGAAACTCCCTATTTATAGCTTTGCTATATTGAGGCCAAAGCAGTTGTACATTAAGGGCTGAGCTATATGATACATTCACCAGCCCAGCACAAAAGCTAAACAAGTTCAGAGAAACAATACTGACATGGTTGCGAAGGACCTTAACCAAAACTTTCACTCTGCTGACCCATCTCCAACTAAACTGGTTCCAGTACTTACAGAGGCAGAGCTGGCTAGGATCAACCAGTTTTACCCAGCTTCTGTTTTCAAGATTAGAAAGTGCAAAACAAACACAACCGTATCTTACAATTAAAAATAAAATAGAGCTTTTTTTTTTTTGTTAATACAAGTAGAACTACAGCTTCAAAACACACAGCAGCTGCCAACGCTAAAGAGCAAATCCTGAAGTTATTTTGATGTTTTCCTGCTCCAGAATTCCTTTAGTTAGAAAACTAAGTACATTTAAATGCAATTTATCTAGGAGGGAAGAGATCAAACCTTTTAGCACACTAGGCCTGAAATTCAGAAGTTACTGAACATCAACTCAAGACACATACTTTATGCAAATAATTTAGCTCACTGTTATGGGAGAAGCAGCACTAAATGCAAGAGAAGGGAAGGCAGAGAAAGGGTTTTCTCTTTCCTCCCCAACATGTCTGTGCATGCAACAGCCCAGTACATAAGGACAGTTTCATGGTCTCCTTCATTCAGGCAGCCTTGTGCTGTTTATGTGTCTCTCTGAACACAGCAGCCAAAGCACAGGGAGGAAAAAAGGGAGCACAAACCTACAGAACTTGGCAGGTAGATCCTAGCGCAGGTGCCTGTACTGGGGTTTTTGGTTGTTTGGGACTTTTTTATCATTGTACTGCCTAACGACCAACAGTACAGGTCTGTGCAGACATTGTGCAGACAGTAGCACCTGAAACCACTTCACTGCTCCCCTTCCCTAAATCAGAGACATTTCAAGTTTACACAAGACTTGACCATGGAAAGAAAAACCCCTCCTTGGAAGAACACTTAGCAATTCGTACAAGTGCTTCAGTGCCTTTCCAAACTGGAGCCAGTGTTTCTAAGGCTGGAAACCAGCTTTCCATACAAAAAAAACCAACAGATGAGTTAACTCTTCACTACTGGAGCCCTGTGTCAGGTGATCCCGTTCTCACTCATTCACACCCACCCTCATATTTATTCATAGGTAATTCCTTCTGAATTCAAAGGAGGTTGTATGGGACAAGTCAAGGGCAGATCTGACATTCTCCAAATCCTGCCTCCTCTGTGTCTCCAGGTGGATTTAACACAGGCAGATCCCAAGCTTACTTCTTAGCAAGTCTGTCATCCTTGCCTCAACAAACTGCAGCTGCTTTCCCAGCAATGGCAAATGTGCTTAGCCACACACTTCCACCTGATTCTTGAGGAAGGAAAAAACACATCTCCCGAATCCTTCTGAAACAAGTGCTACAGACCACTGAAGTCAGAGCAGATGCAAACACCAGGAAAGCAGATTTCAATAAAGATGGGTTTAATAAATTGTTTCATGTCTCGAAATACAGATTTCAAAATGTGACTGGAAAAAAAATTAAAAAAAAAATAAAAACAAACCAAAAAAAACCACCTCACACTGTAAAATGCAAAAGTACAGCATAGCTTCCTCCCCCCCTTCTTTAAAGATATGCAGCAATTTATGTGACTTCCCCAAAGGCATCCAACCCATGCAATAGCCAAGACATCCCAGACAGCAGAGGGGGACACCCCAACATTACGGCAGACATTACACAGCTCTCACATCGTGCATAAACCACATCAATTCAGGGGATTCTTCCATTTCTTTGCAAGTCCAACCCTTCTCATTTGCCTTAGTGTAAGGACAGACTGACTATGCAAGCAGGACATCATTCCGTGCAACTTTTATTGGCCAATACATCACATGCAGCTTTCTCCAAATAAGCAAGGCACCAAACCACACGCTTAATTCCCTTGCAAACAATGACCACGTTTTCTTAAATTGGAAGCATTAAATCAGCAACTTTTACATGCATATATATATTAAATGCATATGCATATATGCTGCACATAGAAACCAATGATGACAAATGTTCATACTTAAAAAACAGGTACACATATTGTTCAGTATTTTTCAATACTGGCTATACAGCTTTACATGAAGTCTAAACAAGCACTCAGGGTGCAATACTGCCAATTCTCCTCTTCACACTGAGGTTATATGGCCTCTGTGATCTGTACTGTATTTCACACATTCACTAAAATCTTTCATTATCTTTTGGATTTAATTTTTTACCCTGATGTATTGGGTTTGCACGGCAAGGCTTTGGTAGTGGGGTGGCTACTGGGGCAGCTTTTGTTAGCAGCTGCCAGAAGTTTCCCCCCATGTCAGACAGGGCCAATGCCAACCAGCTCCAAGACAGACCCACCACTGGCCCAGGCTGAGCCCATCAGTGATGGTGATAGTGTCTCTGGGATAATGTATTTAAGAAGGGGGAAAAGTTACTGCACAGGAGCCACAGCAGCCAGGCAAGAGTAGTGGAAATAAATGACAGAAACAGCCAAGCACACACCAAGATCAGTGAAGAAGGGGTGGAGGTGCTCCAGCCACTGGAGCAGAGGTTTCCCCGCAGCCCATGGTGCAGACCATGGTAAGGCAGTATGCCGTCCCGCCTTCTCATGCCCACCATGGAGGTCCACAGTGGAGCAGATCTCCACCTGCAGCCTGGAAAAGACCCCATGCAGGAGCAGGGGGTTGCCCAAAGAAGGCTGTGACCCTGTGGGAAGCCTGCACTGGAGCAGGCTCCAGGCAGGACCTGCAGCCTCATGGAGAGAGGAGCCCACACTGGAGCAGGCTTGCTGGCAGGAGTTGTGACACCATGAGAGACCTACATTGGAGCAGGGGAGGAGTGTGATGAGTCCTCCCCTGAGGAGGAAGGAGCAACAGAGTCATCTGGATGCAGATATTAATAGAAAATGCCCACAGAATTACACATGCATGGCCAACAGGGGAAGACTGTAAGTAACAACACCAATAAAAGCAGTCACAACACATCAAGGAACGATAAAGTCTCCTGGTCTAGCACATCAGGATAATAATCATGAGCATGCTTGTTTTCATTTCCATGGACACTGGTCTGAGCTTTCTTGTTCTTCTCTTTCATCCCCATGAAATATTAAAACAAATGGCTCGGTCTCTAAGAAGTCTAAAATGACACCACATTTTTGAGGAAAGCAAATAATAAAGCATCTAGATGGTTTGTAGTGCACAAACAGCACTATATGTCCTCTTGTCAGTATTCAAGGACTTCAGGATAAGGATTGTACTAAAAATGGTTTTGGTACCTTGCAGAAAAAAAACAGAGGTCCCTCTCCAGAAAACTGTTAGATATTTATCAACTAAATTACACTTACTGGAACTGTTTGTTTTGGATAGTGTTTTCAAAGGGTACAAGATATGTGCCTTGCGTTCCCCACACATGGACACATAGGTGTTGTAGAGGTGTGATGGCAGATAAGGAATCAAGCCTCTTGGACACTGACTGGCTGAAAATGGCTCACAACATTAGCATCACTTGATAGCACTGCTTACTTTTCTAGCTTGCCTGGCAAGAGAGCAAACAGAACGAAGAAAGAGCTATTTTCACAAGCAGGAGTACAAGATATTCTTTCTTTGAAAATTTTAGATTTTGCTGAGCAGAAAATAAATTTGCAGGACTTCAGATACACAACCATTAATTATTTCAGAAAAAAATCTTTATGGATTTGCTGTTGACTAGGTACATTACAGAATGAGTTACTACCTTTCTTTACAAAGGCTATTTTTAGTAGATATAAGTATTAAACAGTATCAAATATTTAGAATCTCCAAGCCCCTTTCTTTAGCTTCCATAGCCAAGATTTCTGTTATTTAGAGTGACACATAAAACAAATGATCTTCTCTACAGAAAAATCAGTTTAGATTAAAACCCAATAATGCAGCCTTCACCATATAGCCAAGACCTGAACCACAGACAAATGGAATGGAAAGAATCAGCACAAAAAAGATGTGTTTTCACTTGTTCCTCAATTTTGGTGTCAGGGAGAAATTTACTTGCAGAAATTGAATGACTCTTGATTTATGACAAGGGAACATTAGGAACCAATAGAAAAAAAACCACACATGAGAGAGCTAACAGAAAGAAATCTAGATTTTGAATCAAAGATGCTTCTAGAAACATTCACAGGCTTTTTGCTTAGCTTGGGCCAGGCAACTTTGTGTTCTTGTACAGAGATTCTTGAACTGAGACAAGAACAGCCCAATTTGGAGTAAGCAGCTGTCAAACCTGTTTATTTTGCAACCTTCAGTACATTTAGCAAGTCCTCATAACCCACAGTGGTTTCTGCTACACAGCCAAGGGTTTGTCTACTATATGCAGTTGGCCATTGCAGGTTTATTTTCTAGGCAGATGAAGTAATAGGCACAGCCTAATAGGCAGGTTCTACCTAGAGTCTGTAACTGTGATGACATCAGTGATCCAAAAACTAAAGGCTCCAAGCAAAAGCAATTTTCCCCATGTTACAGGTTAGGGATCAAAGCTGAGGAAAGAGAAATAAGTGAGGCTGCAATGACACCAAATGCTTCCAAGAGCCTTGGATTAAAGGAGTTTAAGAGATCAGTAGCTCTCAGATGAGCAGAGAGTTGGGAACAAAAATACACCTTTTCCTTTTCAAACCTCAAAAATTCAGAAATCTTTATTCAAGTACTTGCAGAAGCAGCTGCCTATGTTTTTTAGGCCGTCTTGTCACTGCCTGACACATACAAGAGGGAGTCGGGAGAACACACCAGTTACTCTTTTTCTCTTCTTCTCTTCAGATTTTTTGAACTTCTATCAGTGGTGACTTTGCTGTTCTCACTTCAAAAGGAGACAACTTCAAACCTTTTTTGGCAAAAAAACCCCAACACTGGGTGAGTCTTCAACTAGTAAACTTCTCACAAGCAGCCCACACACCATGTAGAGATTACAGCTCGTTATGTCAGTAAGACAAATCTTGGGTTTCGGGCAGAAATCACAACTGAATCAACAGATGAGAATTCTGGGGTTTTAAACACTATTTATAAGCTATCTCCAGTTGGCTGCGGCTCCCCTCTGTTGAGTCCACAGTGACATACACTGCAAGACAAAATCTCAGAGATTACTTTGCTAACATGTAATTTAGTATTGAGGCTCCAGAGAGCTGATTTTAACCCCACCTTTAACCAACAAGCAAAACAACAACAACAAAAAAAGAGACTTCGGTGTCTGCTAATACTCTGTATTGTGTCAGTTCTCAGCATCACATGCCTTCTTTTCGGCTATTTTTGTCTTCTGGAAAAAAGGATGCATGCACACACTTTCCTTTTTCTTCTATCAGACGAGTTCTGCTCCATATTGCAGAAAGAAGTGAGTTAAATGCGCCCGGACAACTCAGAAATTTCAGAGACACTAAGCCACAGTTAACCCTATTTTCCAAACACCCATATACATACTCCAATACACAGAACAGTTCATCTCAACTGCACTCGCCAGAAAAAAAAAGCAGACCAGGTAGTGGTTGAACTACAGCTTTGAATGACTGACATTTTAAGCAAAAAAAAGGACATACTGAGTTAATTACTAATAAACAGAAACATTTCCACCACCCATTGTGTTTCAACATCTCCACTACAAAACCATTTCAAGTGGCTTGGATCTGACAAGAGAGTTTGCAGCAAGCTGAAATTTAACTCACATTTATCCAGCACAGATGAGCTTTTACTTTTTCCCTAGAAAAAAGAAGTAAAGGCCTTTTATGGTATTAAGTCTGGAGAGTATAGAGAAAGTATTTCCATAGGTACTTAAATTAAAGTGGTTCTTTACGAGATACTGCTGCCTAGCCAATTAAGAACACAATCATAAAAAAAACATGTCTTACAGCACAGTTATGTCAACTTGGTCAAACAACAGGCCAATACTTGACAGGCCACTTCTTGACACTTCAATAGCAGCTGTGTGGCCTTGAGAAATAAGTGCTTTCACAATGAGTAGGCATAAAATGGGCCAAGAATTCACCCAATGTACCAGAACAACCTCTTCAAATCCATTACAGTCTACTGGGCAAACATATGCACTAAATAATAATTCAACTTTGTCAATAACCTTTTTATTATGCTTTATTTTCTTTGAATAAGAACCTCTGCAAGCTTTCAAGGTTCTCAACAAACATCAAATCTTGTTGCTATTAGGATTAGCAGCTGCCCACAGCACACCTGAACTTACAACACCATTTCGAAACTTTCCATGTCTGCCCCAAATGCAGAAACTGTGCCTTTTTTAGACATGGTCCACCTCAACATAGCTCATTGTCTCACAAGACAAACACACTTAAAACTAACAAGTTGAAGATCTCACACCAAATTTCATACAAGACACGTTGCTGCCTTCCCCCTTCATATCCACACAGGACTCCTGAGAAAGCCCTATAACCACAGTGAGGGTAGAACTGTCTCCGGAGCTGACAGGTCTTGCCAGCTCAAGTATTTTGAGCATTCACTTGATCAGTCTTATGAAACACCTGCATAGACCAGAAATCATGTTGGAAAAAAAATTAAACACAGACAACTGAAAATAAACACTTTGGGGACCCAAAATAGTCATGATAAATTTTTTACTTGATCCGAAACAAGTAAAAACTTCTGTTCTGTACTTTCAATGCATTTTAGAGCACGACAACGACATGGGGAAGCAAGACAAGGAAATGCAGCTATACGGTAAAAGGGGGAGGTTGGGGAATCAAAAGGTGGCTTGATGGGATATCCTGATCCCCATAGTGAGGGCTTGTCACAAGACACTCACATATTTCATGTCTGACCTCAAAAAGTAAGACAATAAAGTTGGTAAGACACACATCTGGAAGAGAATGAGGCATATGACCAAGGTTTTCCACAAAACCAGCAGTGATTTGGAGTCTCAACGGGAAACATGCAAGTGTTTAAAACTCTCTCTCAAAAATCAAAGCCTTTACCAATCTCTTGTAAGCGTACCTGTTGAGTAACATTTACATGTTGGCTCATCTTTCCCAGTCTTTGGGAGAAATCAAGCCAAATTTCTGCCAAGAGCAGGGGCTTGTATTTCACTCAAAGTATAAAAAGTACACAGTCCAGTTTCCTTAAGCTATTCAAATACAGAGGGACAGTGTGGGTGTGTGTACACACAATTAAAAACAACTGAAAAGAAACAGCCTGTTGGAGCAGTAACTGCATTGCTCTGAATAGCTCTGAAAATACTGTCAGTGCTCAAAAAGCAAAGTGTAACAAAGAACTGTCCTCTACCACTAAACTTTCTTGGTTTGAAAAGATAAAAAACAATCTGCCAAAGTGGTATGTGGGAGCTCCTGTACAAATTTTGTTATGATACAGTAAAATCAGCTGTTTCTTTTTACATAATTTGTCAGAAATTAGAGACCAAACTCAATGGTTTGACCAACTCCCATTTTGATGAGCCGCAGAAGTCCTAACAACTTTGAGTTTATATATGGAGCCTTGGAACATCAAAACTGTGTTTCTACATATTAAGTAAGCACCAATACCAAAGAAGCTGCTATCAATCATCTGCCTTCATACTGCCCTACACTGTCCTTCCCCTGCAGGCCAGAAAAACATTTGTGCAGCCACATGGTTATTTGCTGAGGTTTTTTTCAGGAAGATGAACTCTCCCATTTGGTTCACCAAATGGAAAGAGTATAGTTTACAAATACCTGTACCAGCACATAGCAACAGGCAAAGTGAAGGCAGGAATGAGCAACCAGATTGAGAAAGGTGAAGTGGGATGTTACCATATATAAAATCCCAGGCAAAGCAAGCACATCACACCACTATCATGAAAGTCTTGAAAACCAGACACGTTTAGAGTTCATTCATTCAGAAAGCTAAAGCATGAAAGGAACAGGGAACAAGGACTATGTTTAGTACCTGCCAATGCAGTTTAGTGCCCAGCAGCACAGGCAGGCACTTTTGTAAAAACCACTACAGACCTACACAGTTTTGCTGATCTGCTCTTGAAGCAGAATCAAAGGAGAATCCTCAAGCGAACTCCAGATCCCAACAAGTTGAGCACCAGAACTTCCTGCAGACTTCAGAGAGGTTAGGGCATTCCACCAAAAATACTCCCATTGAGAAGCTTCCACCCACGTATTGACATTGAGAGGGCTTTGACAAAGGGAAATACCCCCGCTGCAAACGTGTGTGAGATGAGCACCAGCACAGCTGGGCTGCAAAGCAAGGGAAGAGGAAGGCACCACATCAGGCAACCTCTGAACAGCTTCACCTGCTATAAGATCACATTGTCAAAAACTCTGGAAATAGAAGATTCCCCCCCCCCCAGCATTCAGCACACTCTTTACCAATGGTGTAATAACATGTGAGGCAAGACAACTTAACAGGAGAAACACTTCTCCTCAAAGAGGGCTCCTCACCAGCATCACTGGAAATAACCACAGTAAATCCACCTGTGAAGATGCCCAGCATGTACAGTGGTCCCCAGAAAGGTCCTTTCAACGTGAATGAGACCCCAGAACTAAATTACGAGGGACAGCCACTGGGTGGGAGGGCATAAAAAGCTGTTCCTCTCTTCCCAAGCTCAGAATTCAACAGCACCCAATACTGCTTATTAAAATTTGTCCTCCTCTTCCCTCTTTCAAAGCTTTTATAGCATACCCAGCTATTTTAGCTCTATCCAAAAGTAAAAGAAAAGAGAACCCAACCCTTAGTGTCTGTTGTTATTTCAGGGTACCCTAAAAGCTGCTTGATAAACACATCTAGAAAGATGAATCAAAGCACAGTCACAAGCAATACGAGAACAGGTGGGATAGCAGAGGATAAGTATTTTTCAGAACTAGAGAGAGAAGCATTCTCAGCTTGTCTTATTTCTGACAGTACACATAATTTAATATGGATATATATTCTAGTAGCATGGAAAAAAAAAAATCTTCTGGTAGCAAGTACATATTAGCTGATGAGTACTTCTGTACACCTTGTATTACACCATGCCTTAGGTCACCAGTATGATCTTTTGTGCAGCAAAAGGCGGTGGTCATGACTCAACAAATCATCGTTCCTGGCTCTTCATTAGTCTGATACAGCCTTAG
Source organism: Psilopsiagon aurifrons (assembly GCA_025447955.1). Taxonomy (NCBI): domain Eukaryota; kingdom Metazoa; phylum Chordata; class Aves; order Psittaciformes; family Psittacidae; genus Psilopsiagon; species Psilopsiagon aurifrons. The sequence continues at coordinate 6,859 of JAOEHY010004148.1, read as the reverse complement.
GGAACAAACTGCTTCTTAAGACTGCTGCCCTTTCAGTGGGACAGACCAAAAGCACCAGTAGCCTTTGAATACAACGTATTTTAGTAGTATTTCTGTTGCCCGGAACAGGCCAATTTCCAAGACTAGTGTAGGTAATCTTACATCATATTTCAGTTCCCTACTAGGATTTCAATTTATTTCCTGCCCTAAAGCATCATTTAGAATAACTTGCTAAATCTCTGCTGCCTTCACTATTACAATTTGAATAGCTGGCTGTTAGAGAAGGAAGAATGATCTCTATGCAGTCCTTAAGTACCTTACAGAGCAGAATCTAAATCATTCTTAACATTAAGTTGCAAAAAATCTCATCAGAAGAAAAAAAAAAGATAAAGAAAAAAAACAACAAACACAAAACACAGTAACATCTTACTGCCCTCTTTCATTGAAATACACACTTAATCCTTAAAGAAATAAGCCTGGGTAAATATCTTCTAAAAAGAAAGACTAGCATTAAAATAAATAAATAAATAAATAAAAAACCACCTGCTTGAAAGAGTGACAGGCTTGTGCATTTCTGTTTTTGAAAAGTCTCTATCTTTCACAAGCAAGATACATATAACAAAAATTACATGCACAAAAATTATATGTTAGATTTTATATATAACATATATATATTGCATATATAATCTAACAAACCACTCAGGGCTTGTTAAACATAGAATCATAGATGTCATGGGTTCAGCAGTAGCAGTCATTTTTCCCCTTCTCAGTAGCTGGTGCAGTGCTGTGTTTTTGACTTTCGGCC
>JAOEHY010004146.1:0-38326 GCA_025447955.1 Psilopsiagon aurifrons | reverse complement strand
ACATAAAAAGGACATGGAACTGTTGGAACAAGTCCAGAGGAGGGCCATGAGGATGATCAGGGGATTGGAGCACCTCCTGTATGAAGATAGGATGAGAAAGTTGGGTCTGTTCAGCCTGGAGGAGAGAAGGCTGTGTGGAGACCTCAGAGTAGCCTTCCAGTATCTGCAGGGGGACTATAGGGATGCTGGGGGTGGACTCTTCATTAGGGACTGTAGTGATAGGACAAGGAGTAATGGGTTCAAACTTAAAGAGGGGAAATTTAGATTGGATATGAAGAAGTTCTTTTCTGTGAGGGTGGTGAGTCACTGTAATGGGCTGCCCAGGGAAGTTGTGAATGTTCTGTTTCTGGCAGTGTTGAAGGCTGGGTTGGACATAGCCTTGGATGTTATGGTTTAGTGTGAGGTGTCCCTGGCCATGGCAGAGGGGTTGGAACTGGATGATCTTAAGGGCCTTTCCAACCCTAACTATTCTATGATTCTATAAGAACTGGTCTCCCAGTTTGGTGTCATCTGCTAGCACTGAGAGTTCCCCCCCATCTTACTCGAGATGTGCTTTTAAACAGGAAAGATCCCAAGGTGGACATCTGTGCTATCTCTCTTTTCACTATTCTATAAGTGAAATATCTCTTAACAACTGCTCTCTGAGGCTGAGCACCTAACGGGCATTTTATCCATTTGGTGGCCCAGACATGTTAGCTTAAATAGAAGAATGTTTTGTGAGAAAATGTTAAAAGCTTCTTTAAAAAATCAAAGTAAATGGCATCCACCATGTCTCCCTCAGCCACAAATCCAGGCATCTTATCACAGGAAGCAACCTAGTTGGTTGTGCATGATACCTATGATAAATTCATGCTAATTTTTGCAAACTGCTTTCTGTTTTATGTGCCCAGAATCATGTTTCAAAAGGATTCACTCCATTGTTTTCCCTGGGACAGAGGTGAGGGGCCTTTAGTTTTCCGGATTGTCATCTTTTGCAGATAGGTGTGATGCATGCTTTTCTCCAGGCATTGGGGAACTTCCCCAGTCTTCACAGCCTGTTGAAGATGACAAAGGGTGGCTTTCAAGGACATTGCATCCTTGGATACAGCTTCATGGGTCCTGCAACTTTATAGGGTTTGAGTTCTCTCTAGAAATCCCTGACTCTACTCTCATCCATTGCTAGTACTTCTCCTTGAATTGTTTCCCTTGTCACAGATGTTTGAACAAAGAGGGCACTGATACCTTGTTTCTTTTACATGAATGTCTTAATGATACGGTTGGACACTTACCCATTCAGTTGTTTTGTACTCATTCACTCTACCAATAACCTGTGCAAAAACCAGGAAAATTTGGAAAAAAATATAGAAAACAACATAAACATTGTTTTGAATTTTTAAATTTTTTTAATGTTTCTGCATTTTTTCCCTCAGTTTCTTCCTCCTTCTGCCTCATTTTCCCCTATCTTTTCTGTTTTGACATTAAAAGGAACACAGTATGGCATAAAAGCATGCTGAAAATGTGTGAAAAATATAGAATTCCTCCTTCTCCATACTGCAGCCAGTAAAATTGGTTTAAATTAACTGTAATTTGATGCCTATTTCATTGCTCTTTTTCAATAATCAGGGTACTTGAACTCTGATGCATATGCACAGTAGTGCTTTGAAGCACACTTGAGGCAGAAAAGAATTCAGACCTTGGTTCATCAAGGCTAAATACTTTTCACAAAAGTCAAAAGGTTCCACTTTCACAAATCTCAGCTATGAATGAGAATCTTACTAATTTTTTTTCTAACGTTTTTTTGATGACCTGCACAGGGTCAAGCTTTCAAAGCAATCTGTGAAGCTGCCAAAAGCTATTTGTGTTATTAGGAAGAAATTCTAATGATGAGGTCGGTGTTAGCTGTGCTTGACCATGAGCAGGGTTCAGAGGGGAGTGGCAAGAGTATGTCTTGAATCTGTAAAACACTTCTTTCAGTGAATAAAGAAAGATGAACTATTCTATGTATCAGAGTGAAATGTAAGAAGCAAAGATTACTTTGGGAGACTAAGGTAGAAGTTTCAACAGAGTATGTTATAAAGCATAGTGTTTATTGTCACAACGCTGGGATCTGTGGTTCACACCAGTAAAAATCAAGTTTTGCATACTAGGGAAAATCAAGGTTTTCCTGTGGGATGAAGGAAATAATTCTCCAAACAAGCAAGCCTTGGAGCAAACTGAGAACTAGTACATTTCTCTAAGTCATGGTATAAGCCCAGCCAGCAACTAAACTTCACACTTGAGCCGCTTGTTTATTCCCCTCATGGTGGGAAGGGGAAAAGTGAGAAAACTTTTGGGTTAAGATAAAGACACTTCGATGGGTAAAGCAAAAGCCACACACAAGCAAAACAAACCAAGGAATCCATTCACTACTTCCCAACATCAGGCATGTGTTCAGTCATCTCCAGGAAACCAGGCCTCCATCACACATAACAGCAATTTGGGAAGCAAGCGCCATCACTCTGAACTTTCCCCCTTCCCCCTTCTTCCCCCAGCTTCATATGCTGCGGGTGATGCGATATGGTCTGAAATATCCTTTGGATCAATTGGGATCCCCTGTCCCAGCTTTGTCCCCTCCCAATTCCTTGTGCATCCACAGCCTGCTCACTGGTGAGGTGGTGTGAGGAGCAGGAAAGGCATTGGCTTGGTTTAAGCACTGCTCAGCAGTAACAGAAAAATCCCTGTGTTATCAACACTGTTATGGTCACAAATCCAAACTACAGTACCATACTAGTTACTCTTCAGAAAATTAACTCTACCCCAGCTAAAACCAGGAGACTACATCAGGGACTAATATATTTCTACATCCCACCCTTATTGTCTGTGTTACCTGACCCACCTTTCTGCTAAACTGAGCCCCATGTGCTGTTCTGCATAGCTATCAAAGTGCCAAGAGAACCATACAGTCAGAGGAAATGGAGATATTAAATAGAGAAATACAATTAAGCTGCTCTCCTGTACTTCCCATGGAAAAGCTTCCATCCCTTTTTAGTTTACAGCAAGCTAGATAGGTGGGGAAGCATGTGACGGTGTCATCTTATAGGGATTATGAAGATCCTGAAGGGATCTAGCAAATAAAGACAGAGTAAAAGACATGAACTGGAAATCAATTTTCAGTAAAAGATTTTGTTATTTTTAAAAATGCGTAGGGGGAAATGTTCAGAACAATGACTGTGGGTGCATTTCCATGCACTGATTCGAGACTAGTAAGTTTTGTATTTTGTCTTCTTCAGGCCTGTGGTATTTACCTTGAAACAAGAGAAGAAATGGATGTTGTATACAAGCAGCAGATACCTACAGAGGTTTGTAAGAACACAGGAAATGTATATGGTATCTTCCCTTCTCACTCCCCCATTACATATGTTTTCCCAGCCTCCGGCAATCTGTGGATGATGGATGAGTGAGTACATACAGGAAGAGTTCTGTTATTTATTAATGTACTCAACTGAGAGTAATCTTCACAACTTAAATTGCTGGAGATTTCGGAAGCAATTCCTGAACTGAGATACAAACCTTGCAACTCCCTACATTTCATAAATGAAAATTCTGAAGAAAAGTATCATGTACAAAATGTGATAATGTTTGAGCATTTTAAAATGATCTTTTATGTTTTCAGTATCTAAAAGCCCTTAAACCCAGTTGTTTTTCAGTATTATTAAGGGCATTTTTGAGAAATGAGATGATTATTTATATGGTTTTAAAATACTGATTTATTCAATCTTAAACAAGGGAACTTTACTGAAAGGGGTTTTCCAGAGGAAGAGTTTTGCATAGAAAAAGGAGTGTTTTTTCAGGGATAAGTGGCTTTTTGAAAAATTCTTGATGACACACTTCCTTCAGAATGTCACTACTTAATTATTCCATAATTCCTCCCCCAAAAAGAACTGCTGCAAGAAATATACTGCTGCAAGAAAAGAACTGCTGGTAGGAATATAGATGAACATGGAAGTAGGACTGATGAGGACAAGAGTGAAAAATTACTTTGATGAGGAAAAGAAGAAAAGATATATTGCAGGGTAATGTAATGCTCCCTATATGAAACTTACAGTGCCATTAGATGGAATTATGAGGCAGTTATGATTATGATGTTAAAGAATAAACAGCAGTATGCAGACTGCTAAGAAAGAGAAAATTATATGTGACTACTGAAATAGATTCTGTATAGGATAAGTGGTGGTAATAAAAAAATATTCATTTAATATTCCTAGCCTAACATATTCCACATAATATTATTTATTGAACCAAAATATTAGATGCTCTTCTCTCATTTCTATGTTCAATCTGTAAGAAAAAAGAGACCATTATTATTTAAAATAGTTTTTAAATTCTTGAAAACTACAGTCTTAATAAGGAATTGAATGTAACAGCAAAGAAAATGCCACTTACGATTATTTTTAATACAGAAGTCAGCAGAATTTAGAGGAAGAGAATCAACAAAAGCAATTAGAAAAGGATGACTTTCATGGAAAACATTAACATATAAACTAACAGAAGGAGTCTGGCTTCCCTCACAGCCTGTTTCCCTTGTGTTTTTCAAGGCAAGCTTTTCATCACTTCTGTAATTTTCAGTATCAGAAAAGGAAAAGAAGTTGTCATAGCTGAATTCTTTGTGGTCCTCATGCCAAGGCACCGTCCTACCTTGTATCTACCTTTCTGTGGGATTTGTCAGGCACTTACTGAAAACTGTTATTTAGGTGCACAGTTAGTGCAGCTCCTTTGATTTTCTTTTTTAACTCCCTGTAGTTTCATGACCATATGTTCTTTGACATTCTTTTTAATTAGTGACAGATGGATGAAAGAATTTTAGAACCCAGACTGAATTTCTTGCTGCTGTGATTTTTCTTTTTTCTTAAATGAGGCTTTCCACACACTACTCACTTCTTAAAATACTCTTTTACTTCTTGGTGGTGTCAGCTCCCCTCTCTACTCTATACGTCTCCTCTGTTGTTTTCAGCAAGCAACAAAGAAAAAATAAAGAAACAACACTATTCCTCATTTGAAATGTGCAATTTTTTTATCTTCAGTGGCAGCTGATGATTCTGTAGGTCTGATCTGCTTCTCATTTTGTTTAGGGCTGTCAGGATTGCTGAAAGAAAAGTCTGGCATTCAACTAAGTAAGTGAACTGCGAAAGAGTTATAGATTGTTTGATAATTTTAAAAGTATGTCTAAGAGACAGAACGCAGCAAAACACCACCAACAAAAATGCAAAGTAAAGGTTAAGGCAGTCTCTCTCGTATAATAAGACAACCATCACTTCATATTTCCCTTTAATTTAGGCCTACACAAATGCTCTTTCTATGTCTGTCATTTATACACCTCGTTTTTTCTTGGGTTGTGCTTTCTTTGTGCGTGTGTTTCCCACCCGATCTTGTTCCTTATCCTCTGTAACAACTAATAGAGCCCTTTGGGTACTTAAGGTCTTTATACATTTTCTGCAGTAGTCTCTCTTTTTCTTGCTCATTCAGTAGTACCTTGCTTTCACTGAGTCTGGTACTGTAAGTGCATTTTGCAATAAGACATCAGCAAGTTCAAGACAAGCAAGTTCAGCACATCAGTTCTGCCTTCTGCCAGATAAAGAAGAAAAATGAAAAAAAAAAACACTTAGCCTTTCATTTGATCTACTAATCCTTTAAAATTTATTCCTTATGGGGAAAAAAACACAAGAAGGAAGACCTAGCTTTGTACTTTGGAGTAATAGCAAAGAGGCTCAAAATTTTAATCTTAGGCAATAATGCTAATTGTGGAAGTTTTTACTGTGCAAATAAGTCTTTAAGTCATAAAACTGAGATGTATCTATCCAACACTCTCTACAATTGCCCAAACCTATGCAGATCTCCAAAAGGAAGCTTTTCAGAAGCAGAAAGTTCTACTATGACAAGATGATGACTAGTGTAATTCTGAACAAATATATTTTCCTACTCCTTAACTGGATTGGGATGTTACTGGCCAGCAACATACTCCAAATTTCTAGATATAATAAAGCAGATGTGTTGTATATTTCTTGCATAAAAGTAGCCTGTAGCATCTTTTTGCCCAGTACAGAGTGCAGGTAATATTTTCTTTCATTGGCTGGCCAAAAGAAACAGTAATAAAAGATAGATTTTGCCATCTTATTCCTCAGAGGATTAATCTACTATATGAATCTATCTGCTTCTATATTCTATTAATCTATCTACTGATTTATATACCTATTTTCTTTATTCATGTTTACCATTTTTCTGCATTGTTGTGGTCCTTTATGATGAGGAGAGGGATTAAATGTATGCTTTGAATACTGCTTCAATTTATTCTGTCAGAACCCTTACTAGTAGACAAGAAATAACATGTAAAGAAGCATATTTATCCATCAGAACATTCAGTGACTGGCATTTCTTATCACCATGATTGTTTAACTTTCTATACTTATTTCCTGAGTAAAAAAAGACAAATGATAAATTGAAGAGAATAATGTATTTTGCATTAAAAAAAAAAAAATAATAAAAAAATAAGTCTTTCAGATGGGTTCCTCAAGTATTTACAAAGGAGAGAGAAAAGTTTCTGTTGCTGAGCTGTTTCGAAAAGCAGATTGGAGGCCTACAGCAGATCAGCAAACTGCTGCACCTGTACTGTTGGAGTTATGAACATCTGTGATGATTAGCACAGCACTAACCAATCCACTCAACATACTTCTCTCTGATACAGAAAAAAACAAGATGCAAAAGAACATCACGGACTACCGCCTTTGTTGCTCACAGGGAACCTTAGGGGGGTAGCCTGTTAACAAAAGGACCTCAAGAACAGAAATAATGTGCTATGTGGTTATTTTTGCCCTCCTGCTCTCAATTAGGGCAAACATAAGAGAAAAGGTAAAAAGGTAACTAACATGACTCTCAAATTGTTCATGTTAAGTGCAAAAAATATCATTTTACTATGGAGATCAAAGCCGGAAGATGCCTTTCATATGGTATAGCTTTACCACCCTAACAAAAGCTGATGACTTTACTGTTTGTAGGTATTCTTCTTTTTTTGGATCAAGTATCATCCAAGTTAAGTACGTAGCAGGGAAGTTTAGTTTCAAGGCAGAGTTAAGCTTCAAGTCTCAGTTTCAAGCTTGTCCCCGAAAGCTGTTCAGTTTAAGCTGAGACAGGTTCCCCAGTTATAGCAATTGAGCTCAGAAAATGAACTGGTAATACTCACTGAGTACAGTGATCTCCCTGTCTTTATCTTGACCTACAAGATTTTCCACCTTTTTTGTCCTCCTGTCCTGTGGATGGGAAGTGAAAGAGCAGCTGTATGTGTGTCTGGCAGCCCAGGAAGACCAACCCATGGCAGAAAGCTACTGCTTTCCTGCGGTTGCAACAAAACCTTTCCATTCACTAGTTCAAATAATGATGTGCATTTAGGGTAGAGTTAGGAAAATAAATAATCCTCAGCTTGCACATCTTAACCTAAAGGTTCTGAGGTTCCTTCTGAATTGAAAACTGCAGTGCTTAGGTTATCTCTGGTTGTCCAGGGGTTTTGGTCCTCAGATCTTTACTATAGTCAATGTTTGTAGTAGAGACATGGTCTTTGGGGTGTATTTCTCAGATAAATCCAGTATACTTGCAAACCCAGGGTGACATCTTGCTTGAATAAAGAATGTTTGTGCCATAAATTACTTTGGATGTATCAAATTATGGAATTGGATAGAAAATACCTAATTCTTATTCAGCTCATTCAGATTCACTTGGCATCTGAAACGCTGCCACTGTTGCTGATGCTCATAATTTGCTCTTTTTCTTTGCAACTTTCTCAGTGATTGACAAGTTGTTTACTCTCAAGGATTTCCTCTGTTCTTATAAGAAACCTAATTTCAGTCCTGTAGGGTTGGCTGAAGTTCACATACTAACACTTCTTTCGATTTGGCCTAATTTATGCTAAGCTAACTACTTTTTGTTATTCCTAATTCCTAATATGAATGAAATTCATAGGTGATAGGCTCTGAGCCAGGCTTGAACTAAATTGTAGAAAGAGTGATGATTTGACCATTTTCCAGCCTTTGCTCCCAGCAGATATTGTGTGGGTAGGTTTGACAGAGTTTTGAATTAGAACAAAATATATAGCTAAAAGAATTTATGTAGTCTCCGTTTTTCAGTATGAACAAACCTCTTGGCCAGTTATATGAATAATTTATTCTGGAGTTCATGACCAAACTGCAGTCATTTTATTTCTAATGAATCAAAACTTCTGAATGTCCTGCTTCTAAATTGAGAGTAATATTCTAGTGATATGAGGAAATCATGGTAGTTTTTCCCAGCATATCATCTTTATTTTGGGGAAGATTGTTGAATTACTTTGGTTTCCTGTTATAGATAATTAAACAAACAAAATTAACAGTGAAAATATTCATGTTTAGAGAAAAATCACAAATGAGCACATGTAAAGAACAAAAAAGACAAACACAAGAAGCACATATACAGCCATTCAAATGTTTTGTAACACGTGATAGAGTCTGAGTAGGTGTCAAGTTCAGAGAAGTTGCTGGAGCAGTGGGTTTTAAAATACAGCTTAATAGGTTTATGAAAATGCATTGATTTACTGACAGAATAATAGCATAATAGACAAAATGGCTACATACAAGAGCTTGTAAAGAGATGTGAAGTGCTGCAGTCTTCTTAGTGAAAGACCTTCAAGTGGAACTCTGATGAAGCTGTCAGACACTGGAGGGCTTTTTGTTCCTGAAGACAAAGGCCTCACAAGTTCCTCTTGCCAGCAGCTGAAATCAGCTACAACTAGATAAGAAATTAGAAGACCATACACTTACTGTAACTTGAATAAGACTTCAAGAGAAATAACCATGGAAGAAGTCAGCCAAAGTTATAATTGTGCCTGAAATTGTGCACTCTGTGCCTGAAATCTGTAGATTTCAAGGACGGTCTTAAGAAAGTTTTAATGCCCAGCTTAAAGTATATTAAACTACAACTTGAAGGAAACAATCAAAATTAATATGAAATCCAAACACCAAATCACACAGTCACAAAATGTCTGAAGTGTCAAAGGTGCCTCTAGGGTGTCATTCCCTGATTAAGGCAGGGCTAGCTAAAGCAGGTTGCCCAGGTCTGTATCCAGTTGGAGATTGAATGTCCCTAAGAATAGAGATTCCAGCAATTCTCTGGGCAGCCTATTCCAATGTCTTACCCAACTCACAGTTGAAAACTGGTTTTCCTTCTGTTTCAATAGAATTTCCTGTATTTCGGTTTGTGCCTGTTGCCTCTTGTCCTTTCGCTTAACGTCACTGAGAAGAGACCTTCCTTCTTTCTTTCAGCTGTCAGTACTTGTATCAGATTTATTTTTGCCTGAACAAACACACAAAGCATTGAGCAAAGAGGAGCTGTTTCTGCAGTTATATTTTGTAGATTTAATTCTTGAAAAATGTTGAAGTTATTAATATCATTTAGATTGCAGTATCATCTAGAGATGCCAGCTAAGAATAGTTCTGTAGATAATGTAAGACAGGTATCTTGCTATTAGGATGCAGTATTCTACATAGGAAAGGAGGGGGGAAAAAAGGAAAAAAAGAAGCTGAAAAAAGCTTCTCCTTCATATGCAGGATAGACAGGTGTCATAGCTGGACACAGATCCTGCTTTGTTTCATTCAAGACAGACTGCAAATTTCTGCTAAAAGCATCCACACCATTTACATTTCACACTCTGTAATTCTATGCTCTTCACAAATTTGTTATTTTTTTCCTTTTGCTTGAACGTTTGCCTATTAGAACCATTCATTATTTAAAACATTACGTTCATATAAGAGCTCTTATGTGAAATAAACTCTATATATGATTTTGTTTCAGAATATTTATTTAGTTTATAAGCAAGATAATGTTTTTGCTTTCAGACTATGATCTTTCATATATGTGAACAAGCTAATAAAACCCCATGGAAGTATGACTTTAATATTTATGCTGGTGAGACGTGGTGTTTGCTTAAAAAAAAGAACAAACAGGTTGATACTTCAGTATTTATGGGAAAGCAGACCTGCAGTAACTACACTGTTATCTCTCACATGTACTTCTTTCTAAAAATAAGTATCAGGCTTTTATCTCCAGTACTTAGGTTTTACTTTCTGCTTATCATATACTTCTTTTAAAGACCTTTTAAATCACCATAGCAGAAATGTACACATCTCCTTTTACATGTATGATATTTTTACTCATATCTTCAAGACATTAGGCAAAATCCTGGCACCAGCAATGTCCAGAGGCATTTTTATTGACCTATTAGGACGCACGGCTGAAGTCTGGTGGCTGGTTTACCCCACTACTTAGTAACAGTGACTACCAAAATTATTTTTGCAAGCTCTTGACCGTAAAATTACATTATATTAGCTACAAATGACATGAGAACCATAATTCATTCTGCTAATATGATAAAAACCCCAGGGAAATTCAGCCTGTATTTTGGGTTCATAATGAAATTCAAACACAAAATCTTTTATCATCATCACCTGAAGACAATGTCTATGTGCTATGCAAGACTAGTAAGCATTTTGGAGAGCATTAACACATCTTTTTACATTATGTAAATGAGAGGAAAAGCAACTTCATGTTTAAAACTTGTGTGTTCAAGTCCCGTATCTGCAACATTGGAGTTGTCTGAAATAGCATCAGAAGTTCAGAGATAAAATTATGAAAACATCTGAATTCTTTATTGATATTTACTTTTATGTTTAGATGTACTTTTGATGCATAAACAAACTTTCTACTTCCACTACTGATATTTTGCTTTATCCTTTTATTTCAGGTCATGCTTAAAAGGTAATAGATTTGATTTTACAGAATCTGTTTGGTTAAGGAGAAGTCATAATTGGAAGATATCAACAGATTTATTGGTAGAATTACCCAAGGAAAGAAACAACAGGGAAACAGTGGAAAATGGATATTTGTCAGATGATAGGAAATACTAAAAGATTGTAGTGATAGGACAAGGGATAACAGGTTCATACTTAAACAGGGGAAGTTTAGATAGGGCATGAGGAAGAAATTCTTTACTGTGAGGGTGGTGAGCATTGGAATGGGTTGCCCAGGGAAGTTTTGAATGCTCCATCCCTGGTGGTGTTGAAGGCTGGGTTGGACATAGCCTTGGGTGGCATGGTTTCGCGTGAGGTGTCCCTGCCTATAGCAGGGGGGTTGGTAATAGATGATCTTAAGGTCCTTTTCAACCCTGCCTATTCTATGATTCTACAAAACTAAAGTCTCTAGAAGAGTAGCAACAAATGAATGGATAAAGATGAACGTTTAATCTTCCAAAAGTAAAATGGCTGTTTTGTTCCTTTGGCATTAAATAGTTGATTTTTCTCATACAATTTAAAATTTGCGTTGGTCTTGTCCATTGTGTGACAAGAAAGATTTTCCCTTCAATTTTAACACATGCAATTTCATAATTCTCTTCACTGGGTCCCTAATATCTTTACTCCTCAGTCTCCATGATACATATAATGCATGACATCTATTCCCTCACTGAAAGATTTTGGGAGCAATTTCGCATTTGATGTATTTAGCTTTGATCAATACTACAATTTCACTTATGTACAGGACAAATGCAAACTACATCTGCCCAGGGAACTTTGACCAGGAACCTTCAGCATTTGTAACACTCTACAACTGATAGGTCACAAACCACAGAGCACTTACTATAGCTAAGTAAATGCGAAAAACTTTCTTGTTTTATTCCTTGCCCGTGTGATACATTTATATTTTTTTCTTTAGAGAAGCAATTTAAATAGTTTTGAACTCCATATGACCCATAGCTGAGCTTCCTCTTACTGGAAAACATCAGGGGCAGAAGAAATGAAATTCAAAAATGTGGAAAGTCCTAGAGCTTACTTCAATCTCTTTGTCTTGTAGCTTTCACCTTGAACTCTTCACTTTGTACATATTTGTGTTCTCAGTACGTAAAATGCAAGAAGAAGGGAAGGCAACACATGGGAAGGAAAGGCAAGGAAAGGCAAGGCAAGAGATTCTTTGAATTGAAGTTATCCTCCTCTACTTATAAAACAAGTCAGGATGATAACTTTAAAAATTTCTTACCAAAATTTTTTACAAGAGTCACACATACCAGCCGGATTTCCAAGGTGGCCTATTTCATTGCAATCATTTCAAATTAGCTATTCTTATAGTGTGTAACTTCCTTCCATTGTTTACACAAAGCCTGTCTTTCTCTTCACGGTTGGAATGTGACTTAAGATGAATTTTGATCTCCTTTGACCTTCTCTTTCCTTTCCTCTTCCCTTGAAATGCATGCTGCTTCAAAATCTTTTAATTGCAAATTAAACAAAAGCCTCACAAGATTTCAGAGCACGTCGCACTTTCTTTAAGAGAGAAAGCAGATTTGTGCCGATGAAACAAATATGCAGTTTTTAGCCTGTTTCTTGTATTTTTAAGCCTCTGTTTCTTTGACAGAAACAATACCTCTGAAAAACTGTGACTTCATGGACTAATCCTCCTAACCCTTTTTATGTGTACCTCTTCTGGAAGTCAATGAAGGCTTTGCTGGCAGAGATCCAGCCATCTCTGTCAAAGGAGATAAAATAAACATATTTCAGCTCTGAGACATGCAGAATAATACATACCTGGGCTCAGCTGACTTTGCTTGATTCATTTGAATCTTAAAGGTTTCAAGAAGTAAATGCCATATTGGAGCTCTATGTTGAATTGGTTTAGGCTGAGCCCAGACAAGCAGGAAGTGTTCATTAACTCAGGTATCCATTACCATTAGGTCTCCACTGCTATGCTTTTGGTGCTGATATTCTTGTAGAAGCTGCTCTTGTCCTTCAATTTGCCACTATTTCAACTGCATCCGAGCTCACTTTGATAACTTTAAGCCTGGGTACATAGGCAATGTCTCTGTGCCACTCCTGGGTAGCCATAGCATTTGTGTTAGCTCAGGAGCTATATTCCCAGCAAATCTGGCTTTCAACCATGACAGTTCACCTTATCTGCACATGGGAAAAGGCAGACCTTATGTTCTGAGGAAGCTGTCCCTAAAGATCAATGAATTCTACTGAGCTTTTCATCCTTCAGAGTGGTCTCCCAAGGCACATGGACTGCCAGTTTCCTGACCAAGCTTTAGCAAAGTCCTGGGTCATTTTTCTGTTACTGTGTGGCTCCATTTATGTTAGGATATTAAACTTCACCACCTCATAGTCACCGTAGACAAGTCTGCTATTGAACACTGACCACCTTTTATTTGTGAGTGGTAGGTACAGCACCTGCAGCAAAAATCTCTCTGTGCTTTCCAGAAATCTCCAGGGTTACTTATGCCCTGATGTGATGCTCTTCTAGCAGATCCTAATTTAACCATCTAGCACTCCTAATGAGTTAGTACCATTGCTGGAAGTGAAGAGGTGTTGTATTTTAAAATGCAAATGTAGTGTAAGGTTTCTGAAAAGAATAAACATAATGTCTCTTCATGATCCACTTAAATTTAAAGAAAACATTGTTGATAATTGTATATTATACATTATTTTGGTTATAGACTGAGCAAGTCCCTTCTCTCTCAGCTGTTACCTGAGCTTCCGTTTCTGCAGTCTACTTTTAAAATGCAGATGATTCCTTTTTCATTTTCTTTTGGTTTCAAAAGCAACCTAGCTAGAAAGCAACATTTAAAAGAGAAGGAAAAGCAGTCCCAAAGGGCTACCATGAGTAATGTACCAATTATTTTCTGTGCTACAATTATATTTTCCACCCTTAGAGAATGCAACAAAATATTGCTGCATTTAACAAAAAAAAAAAAGTAAAAAAAAGAAGAAATAAAAAAGAAAGAAGCATTTCTGTATAAGAGAAGTGTGACTGCAAATATTAAGTTTTCCATTCTGCTAGAACTGAATTACAGAACACTCACATTTCTAATTAAAACTGTGCAGTTTTGGGACAAGTTTATCTAAATAATTACATTTACAAACATAAAAAAGGCCAAAAACATTCACCCACAAGTTACCACAAGTCTGGAAATTCCTGTGTCTAAAAGGTCAATGTCTTATTACTACAAACATTTGCATCATAAAATTATACTCTTAGGCTTATCAAATAATGCATTGAATGCAAATATTGGCTTTCTTCATGCTATGTCTTTTGGAAAGCTCCAGAGTCCAGATATTCTGGAAGCTGGAAAACATTCCTCTCAGCTCCAGTTGAAGCACGTTTAAAAATCTTTTTCTGATGTGAGAAATGTTCTTTTTATATCTTCCTCTGTCATATTTACCTTCCTTTTTATATTTGCACAGAACATCAGTGTTTTTTTCTCTACCAGCAATGTTAAAAGACTTTGTATTCTATGTTTCTTTCAGCTCAACTCAAACTGGGCTACTACTTCTTTGTGTATCATCAGGTATTGTCTACACTCCATCATTCATAGATTGATTAATATTTGATTCTATAGTACTGAAACAAATGCTTTTCCTTTCTTGTCCAGAAAACCATGAGCTTTCTAAGCACAAGAGGTGCTCATCTGATATGATCTGTCTTTATTTAAAAAATCTTCTATTTTATTCTCTGATGTGGTCAAACCAATTGCCTTAGAGTTGACCAGATAACATAGAAACATAGAATCATAGAATAGTTAGGGTTGGAAAAGACTTTAAGATCATCTAGTTCCACCCCCCCTCCCATGGGCAGGGACACCTCACACTAAACCATGCCACTCAAGGCTCTGTCCAGCGTGGCTTTGAACACTGCCACGGATGGATCATTCACAACTTCCCTGGGCAACCCATTCCAGTGCCTCACCACCCTTACATTTAAGAATTCCTTCCTCATATTCAAACTAAATTTCCCCTCTTTAAGTTTGAACCCGTTACCCCTTGTCCTATCACTACAGTCCCTAAAGAAGAGTCCCTCCCCAGCATCCTTATAGCCCCCCTTCAGATACTGGAAGGCTGCTATGAGGTCTCCGTGCAGCCTTCTCTTCTCCAGGCTGAACAGCCCCAACTTTCTCCTCCTATCTTCATATGGGATGTTCTTGTCTTTTACACGTATATATAGAGAAACAGGCTCCTTAGATGTGGAATTGAGATTACTACCACTGTGTTAGAGAAGTTACAAATACTCATATATGTTCCTTTGAAAGACATACTGAGGTGAGTTTTGTGTTCCAGGCTCTTACAGTGAGGTAAATGAATGGGGTCCTTCAGATTCTTCTCACTTTAATTAAGTTTCTGATGTCATTCAATCTGTAATCCAGGAAGTTTTAAACTCATTATACATTATATCCATGTTCCTTGCACTAACAAGGGCCAAATGTATTTAAAGTGATACTAAACTTCTCTTTGAAGTGTGGGGAGTCATAGAAGCATCAAATAGGACCACACAGGGTAAGCTTGTTTTGGGCTGCATAGATGATCTGATCTTGCTTGATATAAAGCAATGTATTCTCAGTCCAGAAGAATACATAAGCATTTGATTAACTTTAAACAGGCAAATTGTTCAATGGAGTCAAACTTTCCTTTAAAAGTGTTATTTATATAGATTATTGACGTATTTCATGGTAATAATGCAAAGACTAAGATGAAAAAGAGGGAAGCAGCAGACAGGGGAACTAGTTAAGTAGTTCTAGAAATACCAAGTTTAATTGGAATCCCATGAAGTGGTAGAGCTCAGGGCAAAAATACATATTGAAAGACATTTAAGACATGTTAATTGAAGGAACCTGCCTTGTCCTTTCTTTCAATATTGTTTTCCACGGAAAACTGCATTGTTAACAAAACTGTGCTAAACACATCCAGAAAAGCAAATCAAAGCTTTTTTAGGATTCTAAGTAACAGCTTATAGGAAATATTGGACAGTTAGCTAATTAACTAGCTCTGTTAGTATCTCTGATTAATTGCCTAAAATCAATTAGTCTTTTAGCAAAAATCAATGAGGTTTTTCTTTTTCATTTCTTTTCAAAAATGGATCTAGGAAGAAAAGTCCTCATATTCTGGATAAAGCATACATTGGAAATTGATAAAATTCAGTGAAAGTTTGCCAGAAATACTTTCTAGATCAGTTAGCTTGATTTTTCCAAACTCCTTAGAGAATTATTGTAATTCTGTGGGAGAAACAGCAAGAAAAGTGATTAGAAATTCTTTCTTCTAGCAGTGGGATGACAGAATATATGTTACAATAATCATTCAAAATATTATTGCGCCTCTTTAAGTTTGTTTTGACAAATGTGGTAGTGCAGGTAAAGAGGCTTGTCAGGAATGAAAATTGGAAATTTCATGTAGGTTTCACTGAATTTTCCATATTAAACACAAACCAAAACTTTGAAAATATATCCATCCTCATGAAAAAAAAGAGCTTACAACTCAAAGTGGTGCGAAAACTCATGCTGTTTTTTACGGAACAGTAGCATCTTTAGGGAACACAGTGGAAGAGAAATCTCTACCCCAGGCTAAACAGCACAAACAATTCACTTCCAAGCTGTTCAGAGTTAGCCCTCTCTGGTGATAACTTGTGAGCACCACTTAGCATTTAGTCTTACTGTCCTCCAGGAACCCAGTAGTGCCCCTGGAACACAATCTGTGTGTGTGATTGTATTTTTTTTTCCACATAAGGAGACGGCTATAGAATCATAGAATAGTTAGTATTGTAAAGGACCTTAAGATCATCCAGTTCCAACCCCCCTCCCATAGGCAGGGACACCTCACACTAAACCATATCACCCAAGGCTCTGTTCAACCTGGCCTTAAACACTGCCAGGGATGGAGCATTCACAACTTCCCTCGGCAACCCATTCCAGTGCCTCACCACCCTTACACTAAAGAATTTCTTCCTCATATCCAATCGGAACTTCCCCTGTTCAAGTTTGAACCAGTTACCCCTTGTCCTATCACTAGAATCCCTAATGAAGAGTCCATCCCCAGCATCTATAAGCCACTTTCAGCTCCTGGAAGGCTGCTATGAGATCTCATGCAACCTTCTCTTCTCCAGGCTGAGCAGCCCCAACTTTCTCATCCTATCTTCGTACAGGAGGTGCTCCAGGCTCCTGATCATCCTCATGGCCTCCTCTGGACTTGATCCAGCTGTTCCATGTCCTTTTTATGTTGAGGACACCAGAACTGCACGCAATACTCCAAGTGAGGTCCACAAGAGCAGAGTAGAGGGGCAGGATCACCTCCTTTGACCTGCTGATCACACTCCTCTTGATGCAGCCCAGGATATGGTTGGCTTTCTGGGCTGTGAGAGCACTCTGCTGGCTCATGTTCATTTTCTCATCAACTAACTTGCTGAAACTTAAGAAAGTGTTTCTTTTAAACCATGCTGTTCAGGTTGCATATTGCTTACCCTTGGACATCCCACTGGTGGTTCAGTGGTGGCATTTTCCTTTGCATGAGGGCACAAAACCTATTATTTTTGTGTTGTAGGATACATATCACTGAAGGAATCAGCCTGATTTTGTCTCATTTGTGCAGCCCTTAGTGAAGTATCCTATCATCAGCGATACTGCTTGCTCTTTAGGACAACCACTTTGCTTCAGGATCCAGCCTGGAAGAGAACTGGTGTTCATGGAACATGGGTAATGATGGAAAGTTGACCACACAATCAAAAGCAGAGCAAGCCAATTTGATGCTGCTTAGGTATCTCCTTTGAAACCTAGTGAGATCTTGTGCAAGCTTATAAAATAATCAGAGAGCCAAGACAGGATCATGCTAAATTGCAGTGCCATTGAAGAGTACCAGGTAGGATTAGGACACCTTTAGACCGGCAGAAAAAGTTCCACCAGAAGCTACATCAGCCCCTGAAGCAAGTGACCAAAGTTGAGATATTGTAATATCCTGACTTTATGTTAAGGACCAGTTTTAGTGGAAGAAATGTGGTGTTATCAGATACTGTAGAAATACTGATGCAGTTCCAGCAGGGTAGCCTGGAGGAAGAGGAAACAGGAATGCCTACAGAATGAGACCAATACAATGAATTTACACCTGATTGTCTGCAGCAGTGCTTTTGAACTCAGACACAAAGAGGTGGCAGTGGTAAGAGAATCAGATAGATTTGAAAAGACCTTTAAGATCATCAAGACCAACCATTACCCCAGGACTGCCAAAGCCACCATTAACCCATGGCATTGAGGGTCTCATCTAAATGTTTTTTGAACACTTCCAGGGAAGTGGCCTGGTCAGCCTGTTCCAAAGCCTGAGCACCCTCTCTGTGAAGAAATTCTTCTTAATATCCAATCTAAACCTCCCCTGGTGCAACTTGAGATCGTTTCCTCTTGTCCTGTCCGTTGTTACCTGGGAGAAGAGGCCGATCTCAAACTCGCTCCATCTCCTTTCATGTAATTGTAGATAAGGTCCCCCCTGAGCCATCTTTTCTCCAGACTAAACCTCCTCAGATCCCTCTGCCATTCCCCATCACACTGTGCTCCAGGCCCTGCACAGCTCAATTGTCTTTCTCTGGCCCCACTGCAGGACCTCAATATCTCTCTTGTAGTGGGGGGCCCAGAACTGAACACAGGATTTGAGATGCAGCCTCGCCAGTGCCAAGCACTAGGGGCTAAAAGAGTTCATTGGAGAATGCGGGCATCGATCCCGCTACCTCTCGCATGCTAAGCGAGCGCTCTACCATTTGAGCTAATTCCCCTCATGAGGATGCATCCCTGCATGAGAAGGATGCATTCTCTTGGGCAGGAGATGCAGGTAAGATGAAGAGGAGCTGCCGACTGGCTCAAAGACTGAGAGGCAGAGTGAACGGTTGTGTAGTATAAGGGTCTGCAGCCATCTAACTTCATGCTATACATGACTCAGTTAAGACTGCTATCACACTGATATTGTGAAAGGCTGAAAACAATGCCAGCTGTACAAGCATTTTGGCACATCAGTGGGAATGTGAATTTAAAAACAACAAAAAATGAAAAGAACCATGGCTTTTTTAAATACTAAAGGTAGTAAAGACTATTTGTAAATTTGGTTTTTAAATCCGAGAAAAAAGAAAAGAGCTAATCCAGGGAGAAATGAAAGCTGGCTCACAGGCTTTGCCATGAGAGATCATTTGCCCTGCCATTTGAGACTGGATCAATAAACCATCAATAAACCAGTTCCCTTTTCTCATCTAACCAAAAAAGTACAGTAATTTGAAAGGCCAGTTTGCAAGCAAATAGGAATATAGATCTAGTCCTTGTACAAAATCAGGGCAACAGCAGCCTTAGGCTTCTCAGGTTGACCAAAGCTGGTTAGGAAGCAAATGATTAGCTGTGGCAGGTTTTGTGTATTTGTCTCTTCACATAAGGTTGAGAGTGTAGGTCAACTTTCTGATATTTATGCTACATTCCAGCAGGGATTCATATCATTCCAGAACTCCCTTCCTTACCAATGAGACAAGAAAGGAGAAATGACCCTTACCTCTACTAATCCATTCCAGATGTCAGGAGAGTCAGATTGGTAACTGTGGTTTCAATGGCATCAGAGTTTGAGGCAGCTCAGCTATGTCCATCTGCAGCCCCGTGCTTTGAGCTAGAGGCTGGTACAAAAGAAAGGAAGTACAGCTCTGTCAGTGTTCAAAAAAGCTGAAACAAGTCCTTTTTTGACCAGAAGATGGAGATGGGCTTCAACTAACTTAATTTCAAATTAGACATCGATAGCTAAACTAATCACCCAAGTTTCTCATTCTAGCCAGCAGAGAGAGTAAGTTTTTCAGGGAGTCATTTTTCTGCCCTATTTTTAACCATGTACTTTGTCTTAAGCTCTATTGCATCGAAAAGGAACTGTTCTCTCCACCTGCTATAAAAGAAGCTGTGATACTCAGTTTGGCTTTGCACATTGTGCAAGGTGAACCAGACTCTAAGTCCCCAATTTATTTTTCTACAGTAACAGCTAAAAATAAGAAGTTAATGTCTGGTCACAAGCACACCTTTAAACCAAGTGTAAGAATTGCGTTTAGAGAGCTCTGGAAATGAAAATTATGAAGCTGGCTTGAGAAAGGCAGCAGATTTGTCACAGTTGGGAGTGGAAATTGTTATTTGAAAGAGGCAGCCAGCATCCTAAGTTATAACTGAGTGGACAGGTCAATGCAAAAGGAAAGAAGAGTATCAGAGTGGGTACTTACAGAGGTATACTTTAAACAGCAGTTGGAGTCATTAGTTAATGAAGACAATTGGATTGTTCACAATGTAGTGGTGTTGTTGGCAGTATCACTCCCATAACAGGGCCAGTACAAGGCATTAAAAGTTGTTGCACTCAGAGCTTTAAAGAAAATCATCCAGCAGCGCTTATTTCAAAGCTATCAGCCTTCCACTAGGTCTCAGCATCACATGAATCTCCTACTTCAATGCCAATCTGCGACACACTGATTAATTGGTTTTGACTGCTTTTAAAAGTCTGTCACATTGTTACTCTTGGAAATGTACATAGCTCATGGTATTGCCTTCATAACAACTGTGTACTTCACCCAGAAATCATTAGGGCTCACTTGTTCCAGTCTTGCTGGGATATGTAGACTGGTCAGGTGAAGCTAGCAGCTGGACCATGTCACTGTTAAGAAGGAGCCAGTTACAAAAGACATGGGAATTCAAATAAAGGCACTAAATATTGCTGAGTTACGTGACACCTTTAAATGTTTGTTAATTCTTCCATTAAAGTTACAAAAAAAGAGAAAGAAGATTGTGGGTACCAGAAGGGAGAAAGGGAAAGGAAAATAAAACATTAAAGTTTTCAAACATGTAGAGTATTGACAAAGGATGTCAATTTAACAGTGCCCTTCAAATGCTTTTGTTTTAGCAGAGAGTAATTTTAAAGAAAAAACCTAAAGGGAGAGAAACTCTTTAATATTTTTTTTAAATTATTCCGTGTAGTAATATTTACCCATTCTGCAAAGAAGTTATCTTCTTATTCCTTTTACTTATTGGGACTACTAGTTTTTCTTTCTTTCCTTTTTTTTCCCCTCAATGTATTTGATGATAGTTCAGAGCACATAAAGTGCCTTATTTATTAGTTATAAATTAGCTGAGATTGTCTGAATGTTTTGCTACTGCTGTTTTTAAAGCCTGATGTTATTTTCTTGAAGACAAAACAGTAATAACCCATGAAAGTGGGGAACGAGAGGAATGGTGCAGTAGCAATGGTTCTTTCTGCTGCTGCTGCTTTCTTGTAAATCTCATTGATAAGGATAAAGAGTAATGCATTCAGTTTTATTATATACTAAAAAAACAAATAAAGTTCTGCTACCATCAGGATGTTTAAAAAGCTTTTAGCTGGGTTTGTGGTATTTTTGTGTGTGTTTGTGGGTTTTTCATTTTTTCTTTCAATTTTTTTCTAGTCATGGGTTCACAGCAGAATTGTAGATGAAACAGTCATGCAGTGCCACATCTTTCTGAACGAATGTGTAAGAAAAGAACTAGAACAAGGAGGGAAAAGGTCACTGAAGGGGAGGATCAAGGCGGGTCAGATTTTCCTCACTTCTGGCATGTCACTGTCTGGGCTCTAGGAGCCATTATGGGGTGCATGGGAAGAGCATTGAAATAGTGATGGGCTGGGCTGGGTACAAGAGAGGCCTCTGTCTTTGTGATGACTACTGGAGGAGACAGGAGGTCCAAGCCAGCTACTGAGGAGTCCATGAGGTCTAGGGATCACCTGAGGGACCATTCTCCATGTGTATGTCTCTGTGTGAGAGGTATCTGGAGGGCCACAAGGGTGCAAGGGCCAGTGTCTTAGTTGACTCAGTGTCTAAGGACTATTAATGCAGGGTCTATAGTGTGCAAGTTGGTCTATGTACCCTTAACTGGAGCAGGGACCTTAAATCCCAGTGTTGGCAACTCTGAGGGCTTGAGATGCAGAGTCAGCTACTGGGCAGACTGAGCATCTGAGGTCAATTACTGCAGCAAATGCTTTTATGTATAAACAAGATTTATTTCTTTTATATTATAAATATATGTTTTGTATATAAATACATACTGCTTATATGTGTATGCATTTTCCACTAAAGGACTTTCATCCTGATGAGAGAGGAGAACAGGACGAGGCCTTGGGTGCTGTTTAAGCTTATATATTTGCTGAGCATGTTTGTTTATTTTGATCTGTTTGGCTAGCTCTGTGTATGTGCATATGTGTGTGGTATATGCCTGTACATGTGCTTACTGTAACACACTTTCAGCCTCATTGCTGGCTGGACTTGGGGCATGTACATCACCTCTGTTAGCTAACCAAATTTGACCACTCTCTAGCAATTAGGACAACCGGAATCAGGTTGGAAATGCTTTTTCTACAGCTGCAGGGACCTGGTGGGAACTGGCAAGAGAGTTTTTTTGTCTATTTCAGTAGTTCATAAAGCTTCAGGACCGTAGGAGTCTCAGCTGCACCAAGAGGCAAGATACAACTCAAAGCAGCAACAATTCTTCTGCTTTGCAATTCGTTTCTGGCTACAGGGAAATTCTTGTCCAAGCTGTGGAGTACATCTTGGAACTGCTGCCTTATGGGAGGTGAGTTGCCACTAAATTGACATTCTGTGCCTGAGCTGACAGCTTTTCCTAAGGTCTGATTTCTACAAAACTATTAATAATTAAGGAGTGAGTAAAAGCCTGTGTCAATCCTTGGCTATTTGGTATTGGCATTTGATGACAGCACATTTTTAAACGTGACTTTGATGCTGGGCTTTCCATAAAGCAAAATAAAATATATCTGTTTAACTGAATTTAAACAGTCATAAACTTTTCACCATTCCTGATCATTCTGCATGAAATATTTACTCCCAAGACAGCCTTCCTGTCTATTCCCACATTTTTAATCTCATGTGGGTTACTGGTGTCAAGCTTGAATGTCCCATGATGCTTTTCTCTTTAAATTTTTATTATTTTTTTAATATATGACTAATTATTTTGTTAACTGCTTGATCCGAGGTTTTGGCAGCAAAATCTGGCCTGCTGAAGCCACTCCAGATTCTTGGAGTTCCCCCAATATGATCTATAAAGATGTTCATAGTATATCTTTGGGAGACTAATTGGACTGTTTATGTCCCAGAGATTGCTTATCAACAGCTCTATGTAACAGCTCACATAGGCTTCTGCTTTCCAAAGTAAGAACCTGTGTGGGTCTCTGCTGCTTGAAAACACAAGTGCAGAGTCAAAAAGAGCCCAGCACTTGACATCTGTGGTTTACTCCTCACTGAGTCAGACCTGAAAGAATGTCTGGAAACACAGGGAGTGAGGTATGCAATTCCCCCCTTCTGGAATCAAAGACAAGACATGAAGTTTCATCTATAATGCAAAATATGAGAGCAACACTTGGAACCCACAATGCTTTTCTTCCAGAGAAGAACCCAGGCAGAAATTGTTTCTTACTTTTTCTCTCCATTCTGTGACCTGATCAATCCTGAGTTCTTTTTGATAGAATCAGAGAATCATAGACTCATAGAATAGTTAGGGTTGGAAAGGACCTTAACTTCATCCAGTTCCCACCCCCCTGCCATGGGCAGGGACACCTCCCACTAAACCATGCCACTCAAGGCTCTGTCCAACCTGGCCAATTCAAAATGAACTTAACCTCCCTCTTGATAATAACATGCTTCTTGTCAGAGAATATGGTGCAATGAGGAAAAGCTGGATCTTTGAGGTTATTCAGGCATAAAGGTTTATCCTAGGTGCATCCTAGGTGCATTCTCTAAAAAGATTTTGATCTGTTTGCACTTTAAAATAAGCAGTGACTTTCTCAGCAGCTGAGCAAGACTTTCTTTACACATTCTTAGAGAGCCACAGGATCAAACTGCTCAGAGGTGATACATCCTGCTTCCAGATCCTCTTTTAGCTTGGGTAGTGGAATCTGAGATGTTTCTGGGCTGGTAGATTTGAACTGTATGAAGCTGTACAGCCAGAAATAACTTACTCACAGCAAGTATGGGGTCGACACCAGGCTGGGGGAAGCCATCGTTGTCCGGGAGGGCAGGACCACTGTTCAGAGGGCTCTTGACAAGCTCTAGAGAGATGAGCTGCCAGAAAACTCATGGAGTTCAACAAGACCAAATGCAGGATCTTGCACTTGGGAGATGCAGAGCACAGTGTGTGATTTAGCAGCTCCAAGTAGAAGAGCCATATTAACAAACTGAAGCAAGTACAGCAAGAAGTTCTCAACAAAGTTAGTGATTTGAGCTAGAGGGTACCAGAAGAGGTTCAGTTGGTTTAGACTGGAAAAGCAGAGGCTCTGAAGGCATCTAATGGCTGTTTTCAACCTAATGGAGCCAGTGTCCGCCTAAAACTATACAATGAAAGGACAAGAAACAGCTGTAAAAGATGTAAAGGGAAGTGCATAAGAGACAAGGAAAAAGCCCTTTACAATGGGAGTGGCCATCCACAGAACATGCTGTCCAGAGAGCCTGCGGAGATTGTTCTTGGAAACATTCAAAACAGCTTTTCACAAACATGAACAACCTGAACTAACTTCAAATTTATACATGTACAGAGAAGGCGGAACCTCCAAGGGGTCTTTCTAAGTTCATTGTTTTCATATTTTGGAATGTATACACAAAACTTAGATCACTGGAAAGCTAAACTTCCTCTGAGTCTAGGTAACAGTTAAGCAGAAGCTTTGTGGACCATAATGCTGTTATTTTACTACTGCAGACCTACCATAAGTCCTGACCCCATGACTCTCAGATCACTTATCCACTTACCTTGGTTCTAAAAACTGCAGGGCACATCAGAAAAACCACTGAGTAATGATCTAAAAGAAATGGATAGAATTATAGAACCATAGATGCATAGAATGGTTTGGGCTGGAAAGGACCTTAAGATCATATAGTTCCAACCAACCTGCCATGGGCAGGGACACCTTACACTAGACCATGTCACCCAAGGCTCTGTCCAACCTGGCCTTGAACACCAGCAGGGGTGGAGTATTCACAACTTCCCTGGGCAACCCATTCCAGTGCCTCACCACCCTTACACTAAAGAACTTCTTCCTCATATCCAACCTAAACTTTCCTCTGTTTAAATTTGAACCCATTACCTCTTGTCTATCACTACAGTCAGTAATGAAAAGTATTTCTCCAGCATCCCTATAGGTCCCCTTCAGATACTGGAAGGCTGCTATGAGGTCTCCACGCAGCCTTCTCCAGGCTGAACAGACCCAACTTTCTCAGCCTCTCTTCATATGGGAGGTGCTCCAGTCCCCTGATCATCCTCGTGGCCCTCCTCTGGACTTGTTCCAACAGTTCCATGTCCTTTTTATGTTGAGGACACCAGAACTGTATGGAGTACTCCAAGTGAGGTAGCAGGATAGAAAGGCAAGATCACCTCCTTTGAGCTGCTGGTCACACTTCTTTTGATGCAGCCCAGGATATGTTTGGCTTTCTGGGCTGCAAGCGCACACTGCCTTCTCTTGTTCATTTTTCCATCGACCAACACCCCCAAGTCCTTCTGCACAGGGCTGCTCTGAATCTCTTCTCTGCCCAACCTATAGCTGTGCCTGGGATTGTTCTGACCCAGGTGTAGGACCTTGCACTTGTCATGGTTAAACTTCATCAGGTTATTGGCCTCCATCTGGACATTGAGCCATTGAGCGCAACTCTTTGTGTGTGGCCATCCAGCCAGTTCTTTATCCACTGTGTGGTCCACCTAGCCAATTGATGTCTCTTTAACTCAGAGACAAGGATGTCATATGGGACAGTGTCAAACAATTTGCACAAGTCCAAATACAGAATACCCTGATTCTTCTACATATTGTGCTCTGTGGGCTTCCCCTCTGATATAACAGGTTGGGCTGTCCCCTTCTTTGTATGAGAAGATCAATAAGAAGTTTAGAATCTCAGACTGTTTACATTTTCCTTTTTCCCTCAAAGATATCTTGGCCAGATGAAATTCAATCTGGTTTTAACAGCAAGTAAAAATTTAGCAGCAATAAAAGCTGAGGGTTTATGTTGGGTCTTGACAGGAACGTGAAGGAAGAAAGATTTGAAATAATTTTCAGGAGTAATTCAGTTCCAGAATTTGATTAGGGATCACAGTCTATTGTCGGAGATTAGTATTTATTCCTTAAGGTATTTCAGTTCACGGCAGAAGTAAATGCTAGGGAATGGAAAAACTGTCAAAGTACCTTAGCTTTAAGGCCCACATTGTTAATCATGACACCCATGCCCCAAGGCCTTGAACCTGTAAGTTCTTGTTCAACAAGGACAGCTGGTGGGAGAGGAAGCTATACACAAACACAAGTGAAATTAAGTGCCAGATTTATTTCTCTGCACAGAGTGGAAGCGAAACATTGTTTTTTCACAAAACTGCTTTTTATTTGCAAGAAGGGGAAGGAAGAAAGGGCTATTGTTCACCAAAGAATGTTGGAACTAACAAATTAGTGTGCCATATCCACAGCCTGTTTATGCTGATTTACGCCCACTGAGGGTCTGGCCTGTGTGCTGAAATATAGAACTCAGCTTGGTAATGAGATATTTACTCATGTGGTCCTGTTAGCCCCATTACAGCTATTCAGGTTTAAATTGGAAGCTGCACAGCTCAGGTTGCTTTCCACTCTCTGTCTCCATTTTTATCTCATGCTTTCACATGAAACAACTGGCATCTGCCCAGAATGAAGGATCAGTTTGCTAAATCCATCGTGCATGCTTTTGTTCTCTTGCCAGAAGAAAGCTTCCCGATTTTCCAGATTGATCAGGCTACTCAGAGCTCCATTTGCTAAACAAAAGAAAGGCAAAATAATGCAAGTGTTTTCTGGCTATTGTCTCAGGCAATATTCTTACTGATTTGGAAAATTTGTCTTTTTTTTCATGTATTTTTTTCTTTTCTTCATTGCATTTGGAACTTCACAGAGGTACATGCATTATTCCATTTGTTGCTTCAGGGAATTTCACAGGCAAATCTGCTGGTCCATTTGTTGAGGTTTATTTGGGTTCTTTCCTATTAATCAGATTTAGAGCTTGAATAACTAGATCAAACTTCAATGAAGCTCATAACTTTAACTGATGTAGTGATAAGCAACAAAGCATGCTTACAATGCATCCTGGTAGGGGCAGATTTTGAAAGAGATTCATGTACTTTAAATTAATTCCCACAGGAGCACTGCATATCAGTGAGATCCTAAGAAAGATGTTTTCAGGGACCTCCCAGGGATCTACCATTTTCCCTGGAGAAGCCTGGTTTCCTCACCTGAGCACCCAATCTGCACCTAATTATATACATCTCATAGTATCTATACTTCACAAATTCAGATTCAAGTAAAGAAAATGTTCATAGCATCTGTACCAGGAAGTACATTGATTGGATATTCATGCAGATTCGTACTAATCACTGGAGGTGTAAAAATGCCTATCAAAGCCAGGTTGCACACGAAATAGATTATAAAAGAAGCTTTGGAATAATTTTATAAATCTTTTATGTCAAGAAGAGATGAATCTTGAGATTGGATGTGAGGACAATTGCTCAGTTAATTACCCATGGAAAGCATATAATTTAATTATAATGTAATTGTTTTATGGAATTTTCTGGTTTGCATCAGAACTTATTGAAACAAAAGTCTAGGAATATGAGAGTACAAAGTAACCTGAGGCCCTTCCAAATCAAACTCCGTAAACTGAATTAAAATCAACATTGGGCCTTTTCAAATTCGTTATATAGCAAGACGTGCTCCTTCCCAATGGTGGTGAAGCGAAGGAAATAGCTGAAGGCTCTCATTTGATTGTGATTTGTCAAAAGAAACTTTATTTTTTCACCAGTCTCTTGGAGAAGTTTTCTCAGTGGTGATGGAAAATCAATGCACTTCCTGGAAGGCAGGATTTGATTTCACAATTTTGAAAACAAAACAAACCAAAAATCTGTTTATGAGGAAAAAAGATGTTCACAGCCAAACACATTCAGTGATTCTCTACAGTTGGACTTTCCCTCAACAATCTGATTTTATGAGCCACCCTTGGCTAGAGGTATATCTTTGTCTCTTCCCACATCTGGAGTGTTTTCTGGTGCTACTTGGCCCTTTCCTCCCATGTAGGAGTAAGAATGCATAAAACAATGTATGGAGCTTTTGATGTTGAATAAGCCTTTTAAGAGCCATTGATTTCTAGAGGGGAAACCCTTATTTTTCATTCTCTAAGGCTGCATAACCCTCACAGCTTTTTTCCCTTACTATTTTTTCATTAGGCTCTATAAAATCGACTATCCTTGTAGCTTAGTGTTACTGCTTGTTCTTAACTTTAATACACCTTTTTATTTTTAGTTATCCACTAATTCTGCATTTACTTCAGATATTTAGTTCTGATGTTGAATAACTTACTAATTAAGTTCTAAACTTTACAAAGTCCTGCTAACATGAAATTCAGCATGACTTGGATGTTGACTTATTGACATGTCAGATGGATATTCTTAATCTTTCAAATACACACATTGCGATTTCTGTGCTGGTATTTTCAGTTGAAAAATCAGGTTGGGTTAAGTGAAATGTCTGTGCATGTTGCGTTAAAGCAGATACCTTCACCAGCAAGGCTTGCTATCAGAGAGAGACTCAAGGGGAGGAAGTATAAAGATTTTGTTTACTTGTTTTTGTGGCTTTTGGTAAGGCTAAAATATCTAAGTATTCAGAAAACCGGCAGGTACTGATTTTTGACTGCAAATTGATAGTATCATCATCTTCTGACAAATTTTCCCACAGAACTCTCAGTTATCATTGATGTTCTTCATAACAAATTTATATTTCCTCCTTGTTATACTCCACAAGTTTACTTTCTTAGGGTAAAGTGTCCATTTTGCTATCATTCATCCATCTTTTGTTCAGAACATGTTCTAAATACAAGATCTGGATCACTGATTCCGAGAGGGTGTTGAACCTCTTCACGAACGGGATGTAAGCAGCAAGATAAGGCTGTTCATCTGAGATCTGTCTGACTCTGTATGAGACTGTGGTTCTCGGCATCTGAAGGAACATAAGATTTATTCATTCTATATTTGTCTTCCTAATTCTTATTTGTGGTTATCAGTACTGTTATTACAGCAGTTTTGTTACACCACTTATGCTCTGCCTTTCTTACCGAGATCTGGAAAGAGCTCTGCACCCTTCCTGGTGCAGAACTGAGGGGTAAGGAGTAGCAGTAAGAGTTTCAAAACCTCTAGAAACTGAGATTCAGACTTATCCTGCTTTACCTTTTGTAAGAAAAATGCAAGTAATGACAAAAATAGACCATCTTAGGATGTGTCTATGACTTCCTGCCCATTGGTCACATCTTAATTCATCAGAAAAAGGTCAGTGCTCAGGTTCATATCTCAGTTCTTTAGCTCCACAGTACTATATATGCATTAGTGTATTGTCTTAATTACAAACCATGTTTCTTAGCAGATCTCCACTGCACAATGAAAACAGACTACAGTGCAAAGGAAAAGCATAGAGTGAAAATTCCAGCTATCATGTTGGCCATCAAACTAGAATTTGAAGAACCAGGCATGGCAATATAGTCTCTTACAAAGTGTGAGGAAAATTGTCTTAGCTGGGACATGTGTATTTTATGTGGTGAATACATCAGTTTTAGAGTAATATCTTAGTTTGTGGTATGCAAAAAACAGTGGAGCTTGTAAAGAAAGAGAGCTGCTAGCCTGGAAAGCATCTAACCATTTTTGCTTCTATGAAAGAGGAAATGATGCTGCTGTTTACAAAGTCTCAAGTGTGACTAATTTAGCCTTTTACTTATGCATGGGTAAGCCTCATATGTAGTGTTCTTAATATGTGCAGCAGAATGAGAAGGGATGGTGGTGTCAAAAATAGAAGAAATCGGTGGGAAGTGAACCTGTCCCCCTAAATGAAATATATTAACCCTGTAACTAGTGAGTGGAGAGCAATAAGGTATCTCTGACAGCTTACTTATCATCTTCCAGTTTGACTAAATTAGGTCCCTGAACTAAAAAGACTTGTGAATATAGTTGGAGGTTTACCAGTCTGCAGAGAATTTGAACAAATTGTGGTGAACTCAAGCTATTGTTGCAGTGAGAAAAAACTGCACCGTCAGCAGGTCGGGAGGTAGAGATATCTGTAAAATAATAGAGGATGTAAAAAGTAGTATGGTAGGGATAAAAAGCAAAGAGGGAAAGAGAAGGAGCAGAATAGAATAAAATACTTCACAAAAATATATACATCAAATAAAAAAATGTCTTTCAAACCCCCTAGCATATAGGGAACTGTTGTTTATGACATTCTAGAGGCACTGCAGAAACTTACAGTGATTTTTAAAAATATTTATTATTCTTTCTATTCTGTTATTTACTGTGATTTACATTTTGACAGCATTAATATTATACATATAAAATATTTGCCTACAAGTTTCTGGGTTACTCACCTGGGTTCTAGTTAATGGACTATTTTGCACTGAAAAATCACTACATAAAATACTATTAAAAACTTCCCTAGCCACTAGGTTAGACATCCATACCCACACTTGCTTTCAATTCCTGTCACAATACAGAAAAGTCTGTGAATTAAAATTAAAGAAGCAATAGAATAAAATTAAATATAATAATAAAACCAAAATAAATATATACTTCTGCTGAGCAAAAGAGCATCCATTGTGTCCTAGATCTAAGTATGACATTAAGGGTCTATTTTTTTCATCTTCTTTAGAAAGTGCTCTACATTCTATGTTCTGTTGAGACATATGAGACACTTTTTCCTCCTTCTCTCTATATTTTGTTCTTTTCCTATCTTCTGTATGAAAACACCTGTGGAATGCTCAGTCTGTTGCAAGTCTTGTGGAGTGCTTAAAGATGGACTCCTGGTTAAAGTTCCTCTGCAAATGCAAACAAATGCTTAGTTTGCAGCTCCGTATCTTGGAATGAAGGTCCTCTAACCTGCCAAGATGAGGCAGCTCTGGACACTTGCTTCAGTTTAGAGAGAGAGACAACAGCATGACGTGATACAGGGTCTATCAATCCAGCTGGCACCAATGGATGCTAAAGAAAAACACTTTATTTTTTCCCTTCCACACTAATTATTTAATGCCCTCAAGCTGGGATTTAATGTCATCTATTTTCAGAGACACAAGGGAGGTGTAGATTAGGCCTGGAGGGTGTTTCCTGACGGCAGTTTGGTACCATGGGATCATAGGATAATTCAAGCAGAAAGGGGCATCTGGGACTCCAGTCAATAATCCTGCTTGAACCAGGGAGCACTACTAGGTCAGAACAAGTCACTCTGATCTTTATCTCCAGCCTTGAAGTATCTAAATGCCAGCTGACTTTTTTTCTCTTAATTTCCCTTTTTTTTTTGTTTTGTTTTGTTTTGGTTTGGTTTGGGGTTTGTTTTCTTTCTCCTTCTTTTTTTTTTTTTCCTTTTTCATTTTTCTTTTAATGCTCAAATTCCTTTCTTTGATTAAACAGCTGTAATGTGCAGGGTTGTCTACCCAAAAAAGCTAGTCAGATATATCTTTATGTGCTGACTCCAAGTCTGCTAGATGTGAGGTGTGAACAATCTTAACACTACACAATTCCACTAGCTCTGGGCTGAGTTTCACTAAGTACTTTTAATCTCTATCTGCCCACAACATCCAGTGTTGCTGTTCCCTAAATAATCTTGAGTAAGATCAAGTGAGCTGTGCATACAAGCTCCTTGCATACAAACTGCTTTCATGTATAATATAACTAGGAAAGCACATGGGGGCTATTCAGAGGAGTGCATCAATGGTTTTGTTTCTCTCCTGAGCCTTCTGGAAATTATTCAGTGGTTGGAGTTCATGCTGTCCTACACTGTTGTACATCTCCTGCTTGGAGAATTCAGTGAAATCCTGGATATCCCCACCACGTCAGGCAATACCTACATTTTTTTTTTTATTATTTTTATAAGTAAAATGTCTGTAAGAAATCCCTTTCTTCATTTTTAGCTGGGTTTGTGTTTATGTTGAGGTTTTTTCCTCACTACATTGAATTTATCTAAGACAGCTGTACCTTTAAATATGTAATTACTTTCCTTTGCCTACTGCTGCAGAGCTTTCCTTGGGGGAAAGGTATCAGAAGAACAGTTATCCTCACCTCGGATGAAGTGGAAAATTTAGTTGTAAGTGGCATTTACTGCTCTCTTCAGTAGCAATAATCCAACCATTGAAATGTTACTCAGGTTGCTTCTTTTGACCCTTTTTAAGAAGATCACAGCTTTCAGCATTTCAAGTACCCTTATCAACCAGACCCAGCAGTGACTTCAGGAAAGGCATTACCTGATGTGGGAAGCTCTAAGGTGTCAGAGCCAATCAGCCCCAGTACAAAGCAATTCTTATCAGAGATCCTTTGCTCTTTACTTTGTACGATTGTTCCCTTTCTTTTTGATGCAGGGGATGGAAGGTTGGTTGAAGTAATCACTCTGCAAGTAGTGTACAGGCTTTTTCCTTACACAAATGCTTTTCATGAAACATCAACTTATTAAAGCAGTTACTACAGTAGGTATGTCGGAGGTGACGTGAGTGAAAAGCCTTCAGAAATGAAGTCTCCAAAACACTAGGCAACCTTTAAGATGGTCAGAGTAAAAATCAGCAAAAATCATCTGTACCAAAGCCACAGAAAATATCCTCTTCTCATATTCTCAGTAGGAGTACGTCACTGTGTTCGGGGGAAAGAGGAGCTGGTAATGTAATGTACAGCAGCAGATGATGGTACTCCATGATATAAGATAATCTTCATCAACATCAGACATTAAGGGATAGAGAAGATGCAGGTGCTGAGCACAATTAATTCTTTGGGATAATTGGGCAACACTTTCAAAGTTCAAAATCACAGGGATCTTTTGGACTTCCAAAATTAGTGAGAAATAGAAAGAGGACTTATGGAAATTTAACTATTGAATTTCCTATTCTCTGGAGATATCAAAGAAAGACATAGGGAAGACATTATTTACTACGAGGGTGATGAGGCCTTGGAAGAGTTGCCTAAAGAACTAGTAAATGCCCCATCCCCAGCAGTGTTCAAGGCCAGGTTGGACAGAACCTTGGGTGACATGGTCTAGTGTGAGGTGCGCCTGCCCATTACAGGGCTGTTAGGACTAGATGATCTTAAGGTCCTTTCCAACCTATGATTCTAAAATTCTATGATTCTATGAGCCACTCACTCTTTTTTGGCATGTTGGGAAAAGAAAGGAAGTAGAAGTGGTTGGGTTTATCTGTCTTCATTTCTTCTAGATGTCACCACTGTATTTGCTTTCTCTGCTGAATATCTTGCAACTTTTACATGGATTAAATAATTTTAGACTCCATTGCAAATTATCTTTGGATCCATTGCCAAAAAAGAGGATGGAGAAAACTAAATATCCTTATCATATAAATGTGATAATTATTGGTCATTAAATTGTGAGATGCTTAGAAATATGCATTAATCTTTTTTATTTTTATTTTAAAATTTATTTTTATTATTATGCTTTGACTGCTTTTAAAAAATTAAACAACACTAATAAGAAAATTTAAATTCAACTGAAATATTCTTGCATCATGCGCATAGTCCACTTGTATGTTTTTATGAATAATGGAAAAGCATATGAGTAATTTTTGTAGCATGAAAAAGTAGTTATCAAATTCTACTAACAAATGCAATAATTTTGTGAGGATCTGGTATATTCTTCATCCTTCAAAGCTGCTTGATGCACTGGGAATGCCAGTCTACATAAATGGCAAGGGGTAATCAATGGAATTGATGCAGAGATTATGGAATAAAGTTGAAAGGCCTGGGGATATCAGACTTAAGGCCTATCTAAGCCTACAACTACTATTGTGAAGATCCATTAAAAAGCACTGCTGCAAATGTCATATTCATCTACTTTTGATTCCTGGGACTGATTCTATGTTCTTGGTTTGCAGAAAATGATCTGGGCATCCTGATGGACATCAAGGAAAACATGAGCCAAAAATATGCCCTTGTAACAAAGAATTGTCTTCTGTAAGGTGAACCTTGTAGTGCAACCCTGCATGCTAGAATTGTATATTACTTTCTATATTCCTGACTCTAACTATAGGGTTTGTGAGTGCTCAATACAGCAACATTCAAAGGATTTGTTTATACCCTTGGTAAAGATCAATATATTTTCAGTATGCCTAGAATAGCTTAATGAGTGTCCTGAAAACCTCATGCAAAATGAAAAATTGATTGGATGTGATTCTTGTTGGAGACTACCTATGAACTCATTGATTTTTACTAGATGTCAACTTTGCAAAATGCTCCTTAGAAGTTTTCAAGTCTGAAACATCTGCAGTGAAATTAAAAGCTCACCTATGTCAATAAAAAGCTTTGATATCCTTCTAGAGCTTAAAACCTTCAGCAAGCGTACGTATTTTGTGAAAGGTATAACATTAGCACCCATTGCTCCTCTTGTTCAAAGCATGCATTTCCTTTTGGATGTTAGATGAGGTCATGGTGCCATTCAAAGAAAAAGAGAAAAGAAGGAGGACACTTAAGATTTTACTTGAAGTAGAAATTAAAGCACTTGCGGTAGGGATTAAAGGATTTACTTGGGGAGCAGAATTAGTTAGCCATGCCCAGGCTTTCCTATAGAGTGCCAGAGGAAGGGTAGGATTCCCAACTTGTGCTTTTCAGAAGACAGGTATTTTAGTAATGCTTTCAGAGGATGGAGGCTTTTGTCTTCCAAGTAGCTCAGTCCTCTCAGAATTCATAAACTGTTTTTTCTTCTGAAGTTAAATTGCTAAACCCTTTTCTAAAAATAAAAAGAAGAGAAAGGAGAAAGACAGTAATTTCCTGTGAAACATAGCTAGATGAGAAAAGAATTCTCTGCTTTTTGCCTTTTAGTCAAGTAGTTAAAATAGTCTTCTAGAGATGGAAAAGCTTAAGTTCTTTCTGACTAAGCTATATCAAACCTATCCTTCTTAAGTAAATAGACTAAGAATTAAAGAATAAGGTATCAGAAGGCATACTGTTCCCATTTGTCTCCTGTTGAGATAATTGCAAAAATATATAGATAAATAAATATAATAAATAATAAATATATAATAAATTATATGGGTACTCTACATATTTGTAAAAATACATAGATAAACAAATAGATCTACAAATAATGTTCTTCAGCTACTCACAGGTTTAAGAACAGAAAGCCAATCTGATGTCCTAAATGGCTGCTGTTGTGTTTCCATACTTATTAACTTACAAACATTGAAACAGCTTCAACAAAAATAAAATAGGAAAGTCTGATATCTGAATCACCATGTCCTGTCTCAAGTGAGTTTTGATTGGCTATTTAAGCGCACACACTTTCAGGCAAAGCTTAGGGCTGTATTGTCTTTCCTTTATGAGTTTCACAGCCATTAAATTATACACTCAGTCTCCCTTTGTTTTGCACGTAGCCCAATTTATGCTTGACTCTTTAGACATGGCTAGATATGAAAGTAATATCTGAGCATACTCTCTGATCAAATGGTCTATGTGTTCAGCTGTGATGGTGGTGATCAGGATGGTGATCAGGCTTGATTCAGGGTTTCATATATTCCAGATGAGCATTTTTAATTACTGGCTACTGGGAAAAGCTGATCCGCACCACTGTCTCAACCAAGAAGTGGCCTCGTTGAATAATCTACTCTGACAAAATGGTAAATTGTAAAGGAAAATGTGAACTAAATTCCTGAGAAGCATCATCCTGCTGATAGCATCTGCAATTAACCATTTTAGAGGATTTCCAGGGTCAGTATTACAGCTTTTATAGATTGTACTCTTAAAAGCCTAGATGGGCGATAACACCAGCCTGTAGATCCTGCCCTCAGAAAAAACACTAAAATTAAGCACTCCACTGCTGACCTTAAATCGCCTTTGAAATTAGCTTAGAGTTTCTTCCATAGGTATGGAATATCTCCGTTCCATAATTAAATATCCATTTTGGATTTTGCACAACGGTAAAAGAGAAGACAAGGCCAGGATGAAGATCAATTGAGAAAAAAGGGAAAAAGAATATTATGACAATAACTAGATTAAGGCACTCTTAAATATCCCTACAAAACTTCCCCACTGCTTTTTCTTCCAGGCAACTGAAATGGCCCTGAGGCCAAAAAGTGGTTTGAATGGCATGAAAAGTTTCTGCACATACATGTGATGGCTCCAAAGTCATTTTTCTGATATATGTAGAGCATCAACACACTTGTTTATAATCACAAGTGGCCATGACAAGCCTGTATACATCTGATCTCTGTGCAGCGATATGAAACTTCGATTTCTGTCATTGTTCTTATACATTACTCACAGCCTGCTTTCAAGCACTATGTCTTAGATTCAGTTTTGTGTGAAAGGTTCCTCCTTCCCATCTTCACTGTAAGCAGTGAATAAAGAATGGTTAGAAATACTTTTAGATTGATAAGATATTAGAAAAATCATGAAGACTAAGTGTATGCATCTTTTTGTATGAAATGTAAGCTACTGCAGAAGATATAATTGAAACAAAATGAAAGAAAACCAAAAACCAAACTAGCAAAAAAAAAAAATCTTCCTGAAACTCAAGAAACTTTCATGAACTGAAATTTGAGGCCCAAGATCCATTGCCACTTATGAAGGCTAGAATCAAACCTTTTTATACAAGGTCTAATATAGAGAACATACAAATTATTGTTTTCAGCTTAATTTGTGTTGGCAAAATGGGGAAAAGGCTGGAGGGAACTTCAAGAAAATAAATAGATGCCATGAACTGATCAAAACATATGCCTCAGGTCTTCAGCTGGAGTCAATTAACTCTAAGTGATTATTTTCCTTAGCTGGTACACATTTAAAAGGTATCTTTATTTTCCTACCACTACTAATAGAATTCTCCCAAATCCATCTACATTTCTCATAACCTGTTGCAGAATTTCCTTGAAATGCATAAAGCATAAGGTCATATTCCCCACACTCTGCTTCCCAACAGGATGTTCTTGAGCTCTGTAAATACGATTAGCAATGCATGGTTAGTCTGTGCAGCAGCACTTACTCAGAGAAAAAAAAGGAAACTCTAGTCTTGTTCATTGTTTCCTGAGAGTAGTCAAGCCCAGTGGATTCATTTGTTTCCATCTGCTTCACTAGTTTTGTTTCTGAGTAAAGAAAGTATTTCAGATTGGGTACAAGATGTGCAGGTTCAGTTGTGGATGTGTTCATCTTTGATTTGGCCTCTTGGTTTTTGTTGGGTTGGTTTGTTTGTGGTTGGGTTTCTTCTCCCCTAGTCTGTTTTGAAAGAAGCAGCTGTGGTGTGATTCTCCCACTGATATGGAGAAAAGGCTGTAAGGGAAAGGTAGATCATAATTCCGTACAAGGCTAAAGCGAACAGCAACTGGTGGTCAAGGAGCAAAACAGGGTAATGATTTTTTGAGGGCAAACTATTCCTCCATTTCTCATTTCTCCATATAGTATGTAAATCCAAATCCATTTGCTACACTAAAAAAAAGACATCAGGAGTGTATTTAACTGAGGCGAGAGATTATGGTAATTCTTAGTTGCAGTATCCAGGGTCTCGGTGCACAGGTGTCATCAGGAGGGGTCTTCTGTGCAGCCTGCACACTCAGGGCAGAGGAGCACACGTGAAAGGATTGAATTTGGGCCTTGGAAAGGTGAGTGTGGACGAGTGTCGGTTTAACTTTTTGGAGTTAAAATAGATTCACTACATGAATCTATTTTAATGGGCAACGAATTAAAACAGTTTTCCCTAAGTCAAGCCTTTTGCCTGTGGCAGTAACTGGTGAGTGATCTCCAACTATCCTAAGTGTCCTAAGTGTCCTAAATTTCATAAGACAAGCGTTTGACACTGTCCCACACAACATCCTTGTCTCTAAGTTGGAGAGACATCAATTGGATAGTTGGACCACTCGGTGGGTAAAGAACTGGCTAGACGGCCGCACACAAAGAATTGTGGTCAGTGGCTCAATGTCCAGCTGGACACCAGTAATGAGTGGTGTCCCTCAGGGATTGGTGTTAGGAACAGTCTTGTTTGACATCTTTGTCGGTGACATGGACAGTGGGATTGAGTGCACCCTCAGCAAGTTTGCTGATGACACCAAGCTGGGTGGTTCAGTTGCTAAGCTGGAAGGAAGGAATGCCATCCAGAGGGACCTTGACACTCCTGTGAGGTGGGCTGATGCCAACCTGATGAAGTTTAACCATGACAAGTGCCAGGTCCTACACCTGGGTCAGAGAAATCCCAGGCACAGCTCCAGGTTGGGCAGAGAAGAGATTCAGAGCAGCTCTGTGCAGAAGGAGTTGGGGGTGTTGATCAATGGAAAAATGAATATGAGCCGGCTGCAGTGTGCTCCTGCAGCCCAGAAAGCCAACCATATCCTGGGCTGCATCAAAAGGAGTGTGACCATCAGGTCGAAGGAGGTGAACTTGCCTGTCTACCCTGCTTTCGTGAGACCTCACTTGGAGTATTGTGTGCAGTTCTGGTGTTCTCAACATAAAAAGGACATGGAACTGTTGGAACAA
>JAOEHY010004145.1:11758-26089 GCA_025447955.1 Psilopsiagon aurifrons | reverse complement strand
AGGCCACAAGTCAAAAACACAGCGCTGCACCAACTACTAAGAAGGAGAAAAATGACTGCTACTGCTGAACCCATGACCCTCCAAGCGAGAATAGGAAGGGAGTTACTGTTAATGCAGATCTTTCCAGCTGTCCAGTTTGATTGCAGCCCTGCAAGCAGTTGCGGAGGCTGTGAATGGTGTGGCCAGTCGGGATGGAAATCTCTCAAGTAAGCTGTGCTACTGAAGACAGTCTTCCATCTAGCAGTGGTACCATATTATGTTTTACTTGGTAGCATCTTGTTTAAGAGAATAACCTTTGCTTAAATGATGATAAGTTGAATCTCACCATCGGCACTTTGGGAGCACTTAAGTATGTGTTCTGTGATCTCGATCTGCCCCAGACATATGTGAATACAGAGCACTCATTTGTTTGGGGAAAATGCCTCTCCAGGGGTCCTAAGTCCTGTCTGCATGTGAAAAACTGCAGGAGGTAGCAGGAGGAATTTATAAGAAAAAATAACAAGAAAAAAAAAAAAGATTTAGAAACAAGGAGCCTCTATAAATGACCCAGTACGGGACCAGTATTGTAAAAATGGTTGTTTAATTGTGTCAGCAACTGGAAGTAGCTGGATTTGGGAGGGAGTCAAGGGAAGGGTGATGTGGATGAATGGGTGATGTGAACAATAACTATGGAACAATAACTTTCCCCACCATATTGCATGACAGTAATGGATGGTATTTTTTTTTATAACTGACTTAAAAACAGATGGAAAAAAGATCCCCTTTGGCTGGAGTTGATCTACATGGTGCTGGTCATTGACTTCAGTCGTGTCAGGCTTCCCTGTAGGTACTTTAGGCTGCAGCTGATAAGATACATAACTTCTAACTCTTTTCCTCCTATGCAGTTTGTCAGCATTACACTACAAGTTCTTGCGGCAGAAATGTAGACTGACAGACTACATGAAGACCTGCACAATCTGGAAATCCCTGGATTTCTGTTGTTTAACGGGGGAAATAGCTAGGCTAGTAGAACTATTTCTACTTTAAGCCATCAAGCTAAATACAGAAATACACACTGCCTGAGAGTTAGGCCAACAAAGAAAAAAAAGCCCAAACAGGTTGCTGTAAAGTTAGCCAGTAACCTGTGCAATCACTCCCAGTAAATAACAACATATGCTGTCACGTAAAAAGTGGAAATGGATCTGGAATGGCTGGTTAAAGCAGACTTCTGTCCATCTGTCACACAGGCTAATAAGTAGCTCATAGTTCTCATATTTAGTAAGGGTGGCCCCATCAAAATGTCAATAAATATTGTTAGGAATATAGAGGACCCATGTGGTTTTGGGTGGATCAGAGCCAGTGGCGTGTCTCCATCTTCTGAAATTGTAACAGAGGAAAAGGGAATACTGAAGTACAGATAGAAAGTTCTAAAATGTCTTTTGGGCATTCTTTCCCAATGCTAATAAATTATGCTAATTTGTAAGTATTAAACCTGTATCTGCTATAATACAGTTTATGGTAATTTCTTAGCCCTCTGATACCTAATCTGTATTTCCATTAGAAATCGTGTGTCCTTTGCATTCTGTTTTTTATTCTACTGCATTCCAGTAATTGGGTAGTCGTTACTGAAAGTGTCTGGAGCACCAGGACTCTTGTTCACACACTGCTTCCTATGATAAGCTGTTGTTGTGGTTTAAGCCCAGCTGTAAATCAGCCACACAGTTCATTAGCTCCCCCCTCACTTCCTCCCCCTGTTCCCGGAGGGATGGAGAGGAGAATCAAAAGAATGTAACTCCCATGGGCTGAGATAAGAACAGTGCAGTAACTGAGGTATAACACAAACCACTGCTGCTACCACCAACAATAATAATGATAAGGGAAGTAACAAGGGAAGAGAATAAAACCGCTCACCACCCACTGACTGATACCCAGCCTGACCCAGCAGTGATCTAGCCCTTCTGGGTAACTGCCCCCAGTTTGTATAATGGGCATGACGTGCTGTGGCATGGAATACCTCTTTGGTCAGTTTGTGTCACGTGTCCTATCTCTGCTTCCTCATGGCTTCCTCTCCTCCCTGGCAGAGCATAAGACTCCGAAAGTCCTTGGTCAGACTAAACATTACTGAGCAGCAACTGAAAACATCGGTGTTACCAGTGCTGTTCCCAGGATGAAAGTGAAAAACACTGCGCAAGCTACTAAGAAGGAGAAAAAATGACTGCTGCTGTTGAACCCAGGACAGCCGTGTAAGGCAGCATCTGCAGTACAGACAGAGCCCCAGAAGTGTATGGGGTGCGTCTCCCTGCTTGTCTCGCCTTGCTTCTCCTTCTCCTGTGCTTAAGGTCTGTCTTCCTCGTGCCAGTTCTCCTGCTAGCAACTCAGCGAAACTGGGGTTGCTCTCTGGGATAATCCACTGTGACCAGTGAGAATTAGTCAGGTTCATTCTGCTTTTGGTGAAACTTAAGTGAGGTGGTAACAGCTGGAGGTGGAGAGCGTGAAGCTGCTGTGTATGGTAAAGGAGTAGAGAGGAGGAGTAAGTGGAAGGAAAATGAACAGAGGGGAGCAGGGAGGAGCTTGTCCAAGAGAATGCTGAAGGTCTGAGGAGGATGCTAGACAAACTGATGGATAAACCAAAAACAGAACATGGGAGCAGTGAATTATAATTGAAAAAGTGTACATACTATTAAAAAATACCCAGTAGTGGTGGGGGGTTCTCTTATATTTTAGTTGGTTTAATTCTTCTCACTTTCCAAGTCAAGAAACTTGGTTATAACTGATCTTGACCTTTAGTTTACTTACTGACATCCAGGCCAGACCTGAAAACTCTCACTTTACATGTGATGTCTCCTTGCACATTTGGGTCAGACTCACAAATGCATGGAGATAGAGTGCTCTGGACTTCAAGCTGCTTGGTTCTGGGGTGGATGTTATACACCTGTGTTAGTTTGCTGCAGCATTTTATTCCCTCCGCAGTGAAAAGGGAGAATTAAACATAAAAATGGGATTCACAGCAGTCAGTACTATGGCTGTGAAGCAGCAAGTAAAAAAATAATTTCCATTTTGTCCAACAAACGTTGCATGTTTGCCAAATGCAATGTCAAAAGCAGGAGACTAGGTGAAAAGGACTGGACGAGTTCTCCAGCAGTGGGTGTCTCTCCTTTCCTCTGTTTGTGTCTCTCACATCAGTTTAAACAGGAAGGCTGGAGAGCCTTTCTCTGTGGCTTGTCTTCACATTGTTCATTAAGGTACTTTCCTAAAAAGTAGGATTGGACTTTAGGACTTGAATTTTGCAGGACTTTAATTGCTCTTTGACTGAATGGCTCTGGTCATTAATGTAAATGTAATGGGTTATGTTCTTTGAGGCTGAAAATGAATAGCCGTGGTGGGAGAACAGCCTTTCCCCGTGCCGTGCTGAAGACAGACTGCTGCTTCTCTTGTCAGTCTCTGATGTAACTTAATTAATTGTAGTGGAATTACTCCTGATCTATAATTAAGTGAGAAGGAAATTGAACTGGACAATGTGGGAAGCTCCCTGTGTTGTTGCTTATCATTTTGAAGAGAAATGAAAGAGTTCACATTTCATTACTGCCAGTCTGTCACCTTGAACATGTAAATCCTCCTAATTAAGCACTTTCAGGGAAAAAAGTTACTAGATGTGGTGTGTAGATTCAAGTTTATCTTTAGCTAGTTACTTAAGAAGTGTAACAATCTTAGGAGGATACCAAAAAAGATTGTAATTTGTATCCTTAGGAGATATAAAAACTGAGTTCCAAGATTTTGGTGTGTTTTTTTCCCTTTTCTTTTTGTTTTTAGGACATTCAGCACTCATGTCCTGCAGTGCTGCCACATGAACCTGCAGTTAATCACTGCGGGATCTTCACTGGTGGGGAGGTCATTCCAAAGCCCTGCCTACTGACATGCCTTGTCTGCAGTCTGACTTTCGGGTTTACTTTATTATACAGGGAGACCATGTTTTGTGGTTGACTGGAGCTGTTCTGGGTGAGAGTCTTCTTTTCATGAGATTTTCAGCAGATCTTTTGCTACTTACACAGAGTACCATCATGAGAACTGCCAGTATGAGCACTTCCATACCAGTGTAAAGAGGTGGTGGTTATAAACTGTGGGCAACACCAGCTGTTTCTGGTGACCCTGGTTGGGTACATGGCCTTTACAGGAGTGGCCCAGATCTGAAAGTGGAAGCCTGTGACTCACATCTGGAGTTAAATACAAAGAAGTGGCTGGAAAGAAGTTACAGAATATCTGCCATTCCTCAGGGCTTGTATAGAGCTTGTTGCCATCAAAAACATGCCAAATCTTTTCTGATTGTTCGGTTTTCTTGGACACTGCCTATGTTAGTTTTACTGTTCTTCTTGGATGCCGACTTATTTTTCCAAGCTCTTCTTTAAGAAGAGTTTAAAGTTTTAGTAAGTTTTAGTACTCCTTCTCCCCCACTTGAGGACTGTAGTGAAAATTATTTGTCATCCATGTGAGGAAAGAAAGTGTATTTGCCCAAAGATTAAATGAAAAGGTAACTTTGAGGATGTAGGATGAAGTTTATCATAGAGCTTGAAGAAAAATTAATGCAATTGACTGAGTCTGTTGTGTGTACTCAGAGTACACATTTGTACTCACTTTGTTCTGTGTGCATTTAGCCTCTTTTCTGTTGTTAATTTTTGGAATAATCAAGTTTCAGCCTTACTTGTATTTTTTCTTAACATCCTAGCAACAGCAGTTATTAAATACCTGGTGGTTTTAATTTTTAAGTTAGTTTCTCTTGCAATTCGGTTAGGTTACTTCACTATGCCATGGCTTCTTAAATTCATCCGTTCTCAGTAGCCACTCCTCATGTTTGAAACAGCAGAACTTTCAGGATCAAGTACAGTCTCTGATATTGACACATGTAGATTCCTCTTTGCATTTTTTTTGCTGTAACAATTTGATATGGTTTTTAAGTTAAAATATGTGATTTAGTGAAAATGAGATCATGAGTCTGTAATTGCATGGGTAAGAAACATTTCAGAGTTAAGATGATGTGAAATATTTCATTTGAAAATAGAAATACTTCTATTTTTGCAGTTCAGTAACTTAATTTTTGTCTTAAA
This sequence comes from Psilopsiagon aurifrons, assembly GCA_025447955.1. Lineage (NCBI taxonomy): Eukaryota > Metazoa > Chordata > Aves > Psittaciformes > Psittacidae > Psilopsiagon > Psilopsiagon aurifrons. The sequence goes on along the minus strand of JAOEHY010004145.1, from coordinate 21,011 downwards.
AGTAATCACAATTGCTGTATGAAAGAAAGCTGATACTAATTTTTGTGGTATTATTCTGTCTAAAAAAGATTAAACTTTTTAACAAAAATGAAGTCAAGTTTTAAACTGATCCTCGGCTTCCAAATTATATTATTTAAAATAATCTTTTAGTGTGTTATTTGATTTAAGGACTTACCCTGTACTGAATGATGTTCGAGACGCTGAAATAATCTTTTTGTACAGGCTGATAATAGTTATGCCGAGAGAGAGTAAGTAATTACCTGTATGTTATATCGCCCATCACTCAGTTTCTGGAACAAGGAAAATATTTTGTTGAAAACTCCTTGAAATTGAGGCAAAAAGGTCAGCTCCAAAGAACGCATTCAGGCTGGGCAGGAGAGCTAGCAGAGGGGACAGATTGCATGGGGAGGATCAGTTTGATGCGTAGTTGAAGTACTCCAGCTTCTGGTAAGTGGGGGAACATTTATAACATCACTGAGGTGAAGATATGAATCTGGTTAAAATATAATAGCGATCTTATTCAGAGTGCAGTTATTTGGAAAACATTAATATCATTATCTGAAAAACTGTTCCTTACTTTTGACTTGGATAACAATGTTCCTGTCAGAGTGATGGAAAAATGGCATGTTTAATAGTTCACTAAGTGCAGATTTTAAGGTCCATTTTCTGATAGTCAAATATAAGTTTTTGGTAGTGTTTATGTGCTGTCACAGAGCTCGATCCCCATATTTTCTGTAGCAGTTAGCAAACGTTTGAGATTTATATGCTTGGGAGGGTAGCAAGGGCGCAATAGGGAAAAGTAAACCAGTGATGAACTGTCTGTGCCGGGTGGTTAGAAGCTTGGTAATTTGGGAGGTGCGTGCGTCATGTCTGGAGATGTGAGAGAACAAACAAGTTTCCAGTTTTCCTCAAGGCAGAGCCTCAGCTGATGTAAACTATCACAAAGCAAATGATGTTAACAGAGATTTGATTGTGTGTTTCTAGGAGAATCTGGCCTTCTGTGTGTCATTTCCCAATGATGCTGCTGTGGTGACTGTTGGATTTGAGCCTTGTTTATTAAGGAATTCTTGGTGTATAAAACCTGGTGAATAAGCTCCAGATGAACCTGCCCTCTCACTAAAGTAGTGATTCTCACTTTACTTTCACCCTTTCTACGGAAATGCAACTTTTCTTCCTGTTCTTTTTCCAGTGGCTCCATCATTATCATCCTTTGAGGTCACATTTTGTCTGACTTAGTCCAGGATTTCCCCTCAAGTTCCCTAAAAAGAGAGGACAACTACTGCTCAGTCTTTTTTGGAGGAGGGCAGTAAAGAACAAAATCCTGATTTGGCGCATTTAGAACGAGGGATGCATTTTACACGTTACAAAACTTCAGATGCTGTGTGTAAACGTGGCACTGTTTTTTAAGGGTACCTATGTTTTCATTTATATTTTGGTTTGGTTCTCAAATTTTTATGTCTAGAGTAGTTTGAGACAGCTTGCACATAGTTAAAATAGTTAAGACTGTAAATCAGATGAGCACTAGCTCGAGATGCACTTGTGGTAGCTCATCTAGATGATCTCATTTTCGTCAAAGATTTTGAACTGTAAATGGCTAATTTTGTGTTCTACCCAATGTCATTTCTTGTTAGATTATCCCTAGGAAATTATAAAATTGCTATTTTGGTACATTCTTATAAACTGTGTTAAATGCAGGAGTTACAAGGAGCAGGGAGAGGTACTGTCTAAGAGTAATTCTCAATGAACAATTGATTTGGAACAAAACCATCCTTAATGATAAGTGTCGTTTGAAAATGACCTGTGATTGCAACCCACAGTTTTGCTGTCATTTAAGCTAGAGGGGACATGTGTTACTGCCTTGCTCAATTGATGAGATTGGATGGATGATTGAATGATGAGAATTCAAGCCAGGTCTTTAGCTTGTCAAGTCATGCCTAATTCACAGTGACAGTGTGCATGCAAGCAAGTGTCTGTATTCTGTCATGTTTAAGCTTCTAGTTAGAGCCTTCATTCTGTGTTAGTGCTGTAGATGCTACAAAACAGAGAAGAAAAAGATGGCAAATTTTAGCATACGTCACTGTTTCCTCCCCCCCCCCCTTTTTCTTCTTTTAATGATTCCATATAGTAATTATATTTTAAGGAAGTGTTATTCATTAACAAAAATATTTTAAATGTCTGGAAAACAGTCTGTGTTTTTATAAAATACATTTTCAGTTCACTGCCTGTCTTTGCTGTTTCTAAAGCTTCTTAAATCTTCTATCTCCCCTTTTCCTTGAGATTTTCATATGTTTCTTCTGTTCTTGCCCCTTTTCCCTCACTTTGGCACACAGTGGGAAGTTGTGTTGGTACCAGGAGCAGTTAAAGTAACATAATCAGTCCTAACTACTGCCTAGAGCTAACTAAATTGCAAGTAATTCCAGATACTGAAGCTGCTGAAATCTTTCTACTAATTTATGTTTTAAAATGTTTCCCTGTTTTATTGTAATGATTTTACCCCTGCTGCTTAGCAGAAGCCTGGTGACAGGAAAAGGGAACATAACTGTCTGGACCTGTTGGCTAAACAAACATCAGAAGAATGCAAGATGTTAAATGAACAAGCGAACATGAAAATTCTGCAACAAAAGGAAATAGTTTTCAAGTGTTACTGGTAGGTCAAACAATTTAGATGGAACAGCAATCTTCTCAAAGTTGGTATTCTTTTAAAATCAATGGTTTATATTTCAAGAAGATGCTGAAAAATTCAGATAGTTAACAGGGAATGACTTTTTCTTCCATGTTGTTCCAGGTGGTTTCTCTCTTTACAAGAAATCTCTCTAAGATGAATCCACTTTAAAGAAGATACTCCACATGCAAAAAAATACTGGGTTTTACCTTTGTGATTTCCTTTATTCGCAGTGATTATCACAGGTGACTCGTGTTGTGGTAGTTCACTCACGGTCTCTGAGCTTAATGAAGTTACCTTCTGCAAGCATCCAGTGCCAACAGCTGGTAGGTTTTTCCTGTGCTGCGAGGTCTTTTAATGCCATCAAACAAGTTAGAAATGTAGGTGAACTCTTGAAAGCAGTGTAAATTGTGTGACATTAACTAGCTTTGATTCCTAACAACTTGAACAGATACCGCTTCTGCAGATGCTCTGTCATTGTCTCTGAGGAATGAAGTCCACTAAGTCATATGTTATATTCTATATGCATGTTTGCCCTCCCATATATATATTGTTCAGCATAACCAAAACTATCACTTGGCACATAGGTTTTAGGGAAGCATGAATATACCTTTAATGTTTTAAAAGGATACAGGGAGTCAAATTGGGATTCACACTGTTAAAATTCTGGAAATGTGGACAGTTAAAATGACTACATGTGCATTCATCTGCTTTCACTACAGATTAATAAAATACACAAGTCATGAGATGGTGGTGTGATTCCCTTATTGGAAAAGATCTTTGGGGGCAGAGTAGCGAGAAATGTAGAATATATGTGGTGTAGTATGCAGAATATATGTAATATATGGGTAGCAAATGAATAATGAATATAGTATATCACGTGTAATAGAGCATAATGGGAGTATTTTTTGATATGAGATACAGCTGTCTTAAATTTGCATAACAGATGCTACTGGGGAGAATCTGGAGTTGCTGCAGTTTGACAAGAGCATATATATCTTCCACAATTTTCCCTCTTCCATGGGGTACAGCCCTTCAGGTACAGACTGTTCCAGTGTGGGTCCCTATGGGGTCGCAAGTGCTGCAGCAAACCTGCTCCAGTGCGGGTTTCTCTCTCTGCAGAGCCGCAGTCCTGTCAGGAAGAGCCACCCCTGTAGCTCTCTGCTACCAAAACCTTGCCACGCAAACCCAGTGCAGACTTGTTAAAAAATTCAGGCTGTGTCATTATTAAGTTAAAACCTAAATTAGGAACAGAATCATGAACTGGATTGAGGAGAGATTTGTTCTATGTCTATGTTAGGATATCTGAATTTATATTCTTTAAGCTTACTTTAACAAGGTTTAAGTAATTGGCTGTTAGAAAATTAGTGGTAAGTTGCTATCTTTGTTTCTGTGCCTGTGTCAGTCATAAGACAGCATTGGAGTTATTTGTTGCTTTATCATTATTCTAAGTGAGCACAGCATACACGATATACTTGAGAGATTTAAGAAGGTTGAAAGGTTTATGTAATCCATCTAACATATTGGTGTGCTTGTGAAGCAGGAGTATTTTCCGCAATCTGTGCGTTTCCACCAGTGTGCATTCTGTTTGTATAGCACTGGGCCAAAAAGAGGAGTCTCAAAAACTTGGTATCTTTAACATAATGTCCAGAAGCAGCTATTAATTTCCATGGCTCTCAGGTTTATAAACCACACCGCACTTCTGCGGGCCATTACCAGCTGTTTGAAACAATTTGATACAGAAATTTGTTATTTTAATAAAACCTGTGCTTCTTACCCAGTATGGCACCAGTTAGCACTGCCAAAAAACCCCATTGAAACAAATCTCTCTTCCTCTGAGCTTGTATACCTTGTTTGGTTTCTAGAAATGAATATCCAGTGCCTTGGCACTTTGTTAGAAGTAAGAGGCAGGGCTTCATGGTAATAGGCAGTTACGCTCCCTTTTGCTTGATGAAGGAATACATTTGTTTCCTTGCTCTGTTCACTGAAGATTTCTTTTCCCGTGAGGTTCAGATCTAGTGCTGCAGCTGTGTTTGGCTGAGCCAGGAGGGGATAATATGAGGATCTGCTCCCCATTTTCTTTGCAGTGGGGCTTTAGGGCGCTGAGAAGACTTTGGTCAAACCTGTTCAGTCAGGACGAGTTACTTGTATCCTGCAGGTCTCTAATGCAGCCTACTCTTGTCTGCCTGTCTGTCCCACCCTTATTCCATCATACTTCCTTGTGGGATTAATATTCTAGGTTAAGGAACAAGAAGTGTTGTATCTTTTAATCCCTTAAATCCCTTTCCTGTTTGTTGTGGTTTAAGAACACTGTTCTTGTTTCATGGATGGGCTTAGCACTGTTTTCTACAGATGCAACCTCCCCTCATCAGTCACTTGACAGCTCACATTTTCCTTTCAAAACAGTGACTCTTGAGCTTCCCTTTCAGAAACCCTGCCATGGTGCTGCAGTCACAGACTCTCCAAGTGAAGGGTATCACAGTTTTAAACTGTGTATATGTATTTGATTTACAGATTCTTTTCCTGCAACTCAAGGGGCTCTAAAGTCTGTTGAAGCAACATTCCAAAGGAAGTCAGATTGTCCAGATTGACGGGACAATCCTACTAGATAATCTAATTGGTCTGTCTTCAGGCACAAGCTCGAACAGTGTGCCCTGACTCTGGTATTGAGGGTAAACTGTATTTCCTGCTTGGTCTCACAGTTAAATCTGCTAAAGAATGTGAGACCTGATAGTGAGGTTGTGTTGCAAGGACTGCTTGTGGTGCAAATTTGCCAAGATAAGCGACTGTTTATGACGTTTGTCTGAAGTACTTAATTGGTATATGTTTTTATTTGAATCTGTTTTTAAATTGTATAGACACATTGCAGGTGAAAGCCCTGGTGAATGAAATGCACTGCCAGTTTGCTCTGCTGATCTGTTTCTAAAATCCTAAATTCTAAATTATGACTTAATGGTAAACCATGAAGGAAGGACCTTTTTGCTCGCCTGGAGCAGCCTCTCCTGTTCTTCTGGGCTCTTCTCAGCATCTGTTTCCTCACTGCCATTTATTTTTTAGCCCCACTGTTTGAGAAGGGTTTCTTTCTTCCCAAATTGTGCTGTTAGTGCTCTGTGACATGCCCTCTTCTGTTTTTCCATAGCTTCCTATGTGCTCTCCATACACACCCCTCATTCCTTTGCCGGGGATTTCTGGTGGCAGCTCCCACTCATCACAGCTGCTGCCATTTTCCCTGTGTAGTGCAGTAAAAAGCTGGAAAATACTCATGACAGGACTGCCTATGGAGCTTGCATATATTGGTTTCTTGCATATGATAATGAGGGTTGAATTCAACATCAGAAGTGGGGCCTCTTCTGCTTGAGGGAAAGATCAGAGTTGTCTCAATCAGAACAGTGTGTCCTGTGTGGGCTGAGCCCTGGGGGCAGCCCTTGAGACTGTGGTGGGATTATGGGATGCAGGTGTCCTTTTATTCTGCTTCAGGTGATGGAGCTGGTCGCTGGTGATGGCAATATACTGGCCAGTCACACAAACACATCTGGCACTTATGTTCTGAAAAAGAAAATCCATGTGGGTGCATGGATGAGGGCTTGCTTTGGTTGTACTGCGTCTGCATTGTGGTCTGGTATGGGAAAAGATCCCGTGCATCTGCTGTTTTGGCGTGTATAAAGGACAGAATGGATAGTTCTGCTTCTCAGGGAGGCAGATGTGTGAGTTCTGGGTTACGGAGAAGTATCAGTCCCAGCGATGAAAGGAGAGCACAGAGCTCTTGGAGCCCTAGGTGCAACTCACAGTTTCTCTCAAAGAGATTTGCTTTGTGGAGGAAGGTTTCTCTTCCACAGTTTGAGCTTTTCCCTAGCATATGGGTAGGTAGGAAGAGTTTGCCAAATGTGTTACAGTTACATAAAACACGCAACATCTGACAGATATGAAAAGGGTTATAATAAATTATTCCTTTGCACCCCCTCTCTGAGAAAGCTAAACCAAATGGTACTATAAAGTCCATCAGATTTTCTATTAGTGTGAAGACTCTGGCTGTGAGTGTTGGGTAACAATGGCTGGACCTGTTTGAGAGCTTTTTGCTAGGCGAGTATTATGCTATGTAAAATTACAGTGTTTGTTTTGTTTTTATTTGCCATTGCTATTAATACTTGTGTGTATGTGGGAGATTATTTCCCATATCTCCATTTCCAGTTCTGCATCTGCTATAACCCAGAGATACCAGAGGCTGGTTGAAGTTGTCAGCTTTTTTTTTGGTCTCCTTTCTCCCTTTTCTGTCTTTCCCATTTTTAAAGCTCTACTAGTTTTCTGAAGGATAAAGTGAAGTTAAAAAAAGAAGTGGAGTTGTATTTAGGAGCTGGGGATTATTTTGCTTTACTGGAAGTATTTAGCCAAGTTGGTGGTTTGGAAATATTTTCATGAGAACTGCTTGAGCTAAAAGTTACTGAGACAAAATTCCATAAAAATAACTGTGAACTCCAGTTTATAACGAAGTCATTGCTGGCAGCCTTCAGTTTAAAAACTTTCCGTAGCTGCAGGAAAGGAAGAATTATGGATCAAAGAGATCTGGAACTTTTTGGCAATTGTATAAAAAAAAAGTGAACATTTGGATTTGAACCCCACTGTTATTAGTTCATTTCCATTCAGTTTTTACTCTGTATCCTTAATAAGAATGACACTGAGGAACAGAGGGTGGGAAGAGACACTTTTTTCTATTTAAAATTGGTTCCGCAGGATGGAAATTTGGCAGCAGACGTGGAAACTAAGCAAATCTGTTTACAGAGCTCCCTGCCTCTCCACATAATGAAACCAAGAAGAAGCTTGAATAAAGAGAGGACTTAATGATGAAGCCACACTTTGTTGAAAATTTTCTTTGTGTTGCTTTCTTGGTCTTTTTAGCTTGTTGATAAAGAAGTTATTTGGTGTGAGATGTAACTGGAGGGTGCCAGCGCTCATCCTGTGCTCTTAAGGCCGTCATTCATGCAAATGAGCCAGGTACAAAGAGTCTGGAAGTGGTGATATCAAAGAAGCTGAGGGTGTTACAGATACTGCTAGGATAACTGTTAGGAGAGAACTTTCATGAGAGGAGTCATTGCAGGTTTCAGACATAAATTTAAGGATTGGGTTGCGGCTACTGTTAATACAGGAGCACATGGGAATAAGTGGAATCAGTTTCCCATCTCTAACTCCTACAAATCATTGTCAGATCTTCTCAGAGCTCAGGTGGTTGTACCCATGCCCTCTGTGACATACTTGCAAGGAAACAACTAGGATAGGAGGCTGGAAGGACACAATTCCCTGTGCCGTTAACTTAATGACCAGCAAAAGTGAGCCAATAGGGGGATAGAAATTAGTCTATTAATCGGATAAAGAATAGTACAAATGTGCATAAGATCAAGGAGAAAACAATGGAGAAGCTATAACTTGCTGATTCAGAAGGTTTTGTTGTGTCTTGCAGTTGCTGACAGTCCCACCACGCATCTGGCAAACAACAGGGAAATATTTTGAATTTTTAAAATATTTGCTTCTTTTTTGTTCCTCAGATTGAAAGTCTTAGAAAAATAAATAAAGTCTTGGCTTCCCTGAAGAGTTACAGGAGGAGAAATTATTGTTATTGTGCTTGTGTCATATATGGAGCCATATGTAAAGGATAGGGGTTGATGGCACCTTAAATTCCCTGGCAGTTTGGCTTCAAAATAAGCAAATGCTTATGGGTCTTAAAACAAAGGCAGAAAATTGCATTCCTTTGCACTCCTTTGTTCCCTAACATCTTGTCTGCAAAGATGTAGAATTCATCTATTGCAAAGATAATATCTACTTCTTAATGTGGTATTTGCAAATGTGTTTGTTACCTAAATAAATACAAGCTCTGTGGGAAGAGTCATCTTCTCTTTTATGATGGGAACTGCCACCTTTCAAAGTCACTGAAACCCTTTGAGGCAGTGAATATGCAAGTGAACAAAAAGTATCTGGATGGCATTCAGAGGTCTTTAGCAACATTCTTTACCTGAAGGAAGCTGAGCAGACGTGTATGAAGAAGGAGGGTCATGTCATGGACTAATGTGGGTAAAAGATGGGAGGAATAAGGCAGGAATAAGTGGTCCCTTCTACAGTCACCCCTGTAGTTGATCTAGTTGGTGTATTCAGCATACAAAAAGTATACTGCAACAGGGACTGGATGAAGTAAGGTTTGCTGATGATACTGCCTTGTTCATAAGGTTGAAGTGAACAGTGAAGAATTGGAGGAGTACCTGACATGGCTGTATGGCTGAGTAGCAGAAGGGCAGGCAAAATTCTGTGCAGATAAATGGAAGGTGATTTACGTGGGGAAAAATAACTAATTCCACTAAAAAATTACGAGCAGCTCACTGTTACCGTGCGTGAGTCAGTTACCTGGTTATGGTAAACAACAATGTAAAACGGAAACTCATGACTACTGCTGTTTGGAAGAGAGAATTGAATGCTAAGTAATATTAATAAATGATAGAGAATTAACTATTTTTTAGGTTGCCGATGACAGCAAGCTGGGTGGTTCGGTTGATACGCTGGAGGGAAGGAATGCCATCCAGAGGGACCTTGACACACTTGTGAGGTGGG
>JAOEHY010004145.1:0-11103 GCA_025447955.1 Psilopsiagon aurifrons | reverse complement strand
ATGCTCCATCCCTGGCAGTGTTCAAGGCCAGGTTGGACAGAGCCTTGGGTGATATGATTTAGTGTGAGGTGTCCCTGGCCATGGGAGGGGGATTGGAACTAGATGATCTTAAGGTCCTTTCCAACCCTAACTATTCTGTGATTCTGTGATTCTGAGTTCACTGCTCACCTGTATCTTGAGTAGCGTGTGTAGTTTGGGTCCCCTCTGCTCAGAAACAAGCAGGATGAGAAAGATTTGGAGAAAGCAGCAGTCGTAAGATATATGAAAAGGCTTATGTAAAAAGAAAACTGGGACTCTGGGAAGAACAGACACTGGAGGATATTCTTGAGGTCTACATATTGTGAGAGATGGGGAGAGGGTGCACAATTTCAGTTGTTCACGCTCTCTTCCAACATGAGTCTTAGGAGGCATCAAGTAAAGTTGTGTAAGATCAAGTAAAGAGTATAAGCAAATGGAGAAGAGGTGGGTCTTCTTAAAACACTGTGGCAAAGAATATTGTGTTTGCTGAAAGTTAACATAGGCTCGCTTTCTGACACTATGTGCTCAAAAAGGAAACCCTTTTTTTCTGTAATTTTTTGTATGTAATGGGGAAGTGCACTTTGAAACATAAGTGTTTTCTGTGGTCTTTTACAGTTTTGTATAACCTTGTATTTCCCGCAGTTGGTGTCTATGACAAGCCTATAAGGAAAAGTGAGATAAGCTGGGTTAGTTGAATTAAGTGGCCTCCCTATATGTATAAAATTATTTCAATACTTTTGTAATGTGCAAGGAAGTATTTTTGATTTTTCTTATTTAGCCTTCCAGCTTCCTCAATTACTTGAGAGCATATAGTACCTTTATCTAGATCTTAAAAAGCAGTCTTGGGTGTAGTTTCTAGTAACGTCTCCACGCCACCCTTTGGCCCTAGAAAGTAACTCAACATATTTGGGAACTTGAGTTGTGCATATAGGAGTTACAGTAGATTCTCAGTAAGGCATTATGCTTCTTCAGGGACACATGTTGTCATTAAAGAAGGTGAAATTGTGCTTTAGCCCTAAGACATAGCAAGATCCTTCTCAGTGCATTACCAGCTTCTTCTGAAGTGGTTCTTCTTCAACCACTTTACTTGAATATCAGGTCCCAGGTTTGGTGCAGAGGTGCAAAAAAAGTAGTTGTTGATGCAAAGAAAGCTAGGAGCACTCTGCCTCAGTATCCTCATCTTAGCAACAGGGCATGCTATTCTTGAAAATGCCCCTCCCAGTATTGTAGCTCATGCTGTATGTTGCTGAAACATCAGGTTTTCCATTGAAAACAGTGAAATAATGGCAACACCAAAAGATTTTAGCTCTCCACACCTCCCCAGGTTAGGTGAACTCAGTTCCCTTCTTTCTGAGGTCATCCACCTCAGTAGTACCATATGTTATATTCATGTTCTAGATGCATGCACTTGCCTATGTTTTCTGCATGTTCTGTGTGTTTTCTGCCTTCCTTCTGTATGTTTTCTGCCTTCCCCCGGCCCCGGTATTGTGAACCTTCATGTGGCATGTTAAGAGTCATCCTTGGGAGCCTCATCAGGGAACCGTGGGCTGGCCTCTATTGCTCAGGCTGTCACATCGTTGCTCCTTGTGCTGTATCTGGTCTGGGGATTTCCGCTTCCTGGACCAGCTGGAGAGCTCCAGTGAGCACAGGAGCCTCTACTAAACCCTGACAAGGGATGGGCTGTTTCACCTAGTGACTCTGCCTGGGGCGAGTCCTCACAGAACTAGGAGACCTTCATTCATTCCTGTTCTTGTAGGCGCTTTTTTTCATGAAACTCTTATCTCACACAGTGCTATTTGTGAAAAGGACCGATACCCTTTCTGGTTATGCGTTATCTGGTGTGGTTCTTCTGTGTGATGGACTTGTAGTGTTTTGCTTCTGAAATGAGATTCAAATCTGGGGATGGTCTAGAACATGGGTGCAGAGAAAGCACAGATACCAACGTTTAATGGGGCCCAGGTTTCCTGATGGTAACTTGTTGTGCTAACAGCAGATTCATTTGTTTCCTAATTAATCAGAAAGAGTGTTCTTTTTATTTCAGCCATCTGGTGGAGAGCATGTTGTTTAGCTTCTTGCTACTGCAGATTGGAGCTACACAGGAAAAAGGATGTTTCAACTTCTGTTTTTGGCTTGTTTTTCTAGGTTGAGTCAGTGTAGAGCACGTTAAAACCTACAGTAATCACTTGCAAAGTTCATTGCTCAAGGACTGCAAAAATTTAGCTTAAATTGTCTTTCCTGAGAAGACAAGATGATGATATTGATGGTTTAATTACTTATTATTACATGTTTTATTCCATGAAATCAATTGTCAAGACAAAAGTGAAATTTCCTTGGTGAACTGCAGAAGTATTCTAGGATACTGAATTTGTTACCGCTTTGTAGAGAACATGCAATGTCGCTTTTACATTTCTTCTTTGGATTAATGTCAAAAACATATTGCCTGTCACACAATTTGTCGTTGAGTGTGCCATTAGCTTGCTAACTCCTCACAAGGATCTTAAAACATTGCATTTTTTTTCTCCACAAGTCCCTTTAGCGCAGCTTTCTCTTGGAAGCTATGTTGTTCCTGTGGAATATTTTCCAAGGAGCAGTCTGTCCCTATGTGATGTTTACTGTATTTTTTGCCTTGCAGCCAGCAGATTTTAGTACAAACTTGCCTGGGGGTGGCCATGTCCTATTTTCTTCTTAGATGGTTCTGGCATTTATAGAGCTTTGGAGATCGTGCTTCTGAATTTTCCAGTCTGAAGAGCTCGAGCCAAAACAGCAGGGGAGATAGCAAACCTGTACGTTGTTTGGCTTACAGCAGCTGGGCCTGTTTTTCCTTTGACCTAAAGCAATGGCAGATTTCCTTGGGTTTTGTGTGGAGGAGGGGGGAAGTGAAGAAGAGGAAAGCCGTTTGAGGAAAACTGCTTTATCTCTGTGCTTGGAAAAAGCAAACCTTCCTTCCTCCTCCCCCAAGCCCTCTTCTTGTCCCCCTAACAAGTAACTCTGAAACTCCAAGACTCTTTTGTGTTGAATGTAGAGATTTGCTTTCTTGGAGTTAGTTTATGTATACTGATTATTGATGAAAAAAGGAACTGCACTTTAATATTGCATAAACATTTTGAGCAATAAACTCCTTTTCTGTTGTTGTGGCACAGAGCTTGCAGAATGGGGTTTATACCAGAGGGCTGGCTCCTTCGAAGTTTTCAGTGACATTTGATAGCTTCCCTTTATTTTCTCCCTGTGCTTTATGTCTTGGTCAGCAAAAGAAACTCTTGCCAAAGAGGGCCCAGAGTCTCTGCTGTGGAGTGAACTTTGAAATACCCCGCAGATGGGCGGTTCAGAGAACATAACAGTTCTTCAAGTTTGGCCTCATGCTCAGAGAGCCTTTCTTGTCTGTAAGCACTGTCTCTGCAGTCACCTCCTCTAAATGAGGTTTCCTGTGGAAGTAAGTTTCATTGCCGCTGCCTCCAACATGTCCTAGTCTTATATTTATCAGCACATGTTTCAGTTAAGTTTTGTATTTATGTAACAAATATTTACTTGTACCACCAGTAAATTAGTCCAATGGTCTTACCTGTGATTGTTGGAACCTTGAGTTTATGAATTCCAGGAGTATAGAAGAGTTTCCTAAGAAGTTTGTGAGAATGACAATGAGTGTTAAGACTTAGTGCATGCGGAACACAAATTAACACTGCTTACATGCGACAAACATTCCAAAGGGACTCATGGTGATTAAACCAAACTAAACCCCATCATTTTTCTAAAGATTGATAGGACTCCTGCTTGTAAGTCTACGTTAGTGGTGAACAAATGAGAGATAGGTTCTGAGCTTCCTTAACTGAACATATAGAAGAAAATTAATCTCTTTCCATGATTAAATGGTTTCTCTCTTTGTATTGTTTACTTTGTAGTTTCCCCTACAGATACGTGGAGATCTTCATGATGACTGTTGTAGGAGAAACTATTGTTTCTGCTGTAGTTTTGGCAAGAGATTGTAGTGCAGAAGCTACATAGCTGCACCTTCTGTGAGGAAGCTGTTTACCAGCTTCATAGTGCAAATGCTCATCCAGAATAAGAATTGTCTTAATTAGCAACTTTGATAAATTTCCCTCCCCTCCTCTCATTCTCATTTGTAGCTCTCTTGAGTCACTCAGTGAAATGCCGAAATCGTGTTTCATCCGAAAGGGAAAATTATTTGGACCTGTAATGGATGCAGAAAGGAAGGGGGAACATTAGAGCAGATATATGTTAGTCTATACATTGGGATAGAAAGGGTCAGCAGATATTTGGTGCTGTAATAGCCTCCATCTCCAGTCTCTCTTGGCTGATCAGTGGCAATACCTCAGGCTGTTGGAGTGGGCCAAGAAAGAGCTGAGCCTTTCACAAAATATGCTGGCTTCAAAACTGTTAGGTATGTTCTGTAGGCAAGGGGTCCGGTTTTGCCTGGCTGTTCTATATTTATTTTCCTCTCTTTCCATTTTGCAGGCCAGTGTTGCAGTTGCAATGTTAGGCTTTCATTACTTCATAGATGGATTTGTTACCCTTCACTTTACTGAAATACCCTCACCTTTGCAACCTTCTCTGTTTGTATATAGGGAGACTATTTAAATTAGATATGAAAAAAACCCAAGTAACCCACTCTCAGGTGATAATTTGTCACATTTTCCTTTACTAATCCCCTCTTTTCAGTACTGGTTTTCTTTGTCTAACATGAACTTTTTCTGCTTTTTGTCTACAAATACCAGTGGGCCATAATGAATTCTTGTTTCACATCTTCCCCCTGTTTTCAATGATTGTTCAAACCCTTAAGGCAAAACCCAGACAAAGGACCCTCAGACTTCTGCGAATGTTCTCTCTTGGACTCATCTCATTTTATCACTAAACGTGGTAATTCCTATAATTTGTCTTCTGATATTTAATACTTCTACAATTGCCCCTAGGAATAGATTTCCTTCTCATGTTAAACTTACTTAGGGAGGCTGTAATCGTGACTTACTAATTTCTCCCTTCTTTTAATTTTCTCAAGAATGTCTTCCTTAACGCTAAGTAGCAGATATGGTAGGCTCTTTGCTGATATTAATTGCTGCGTAACCAAGTGCCCTTGAAAGTCAGTTATGTAAATGAGCAGCCTTGAGCTGGCTGTAAGAATGAAGCTGGCTTGAGTTTAATTTAATAATTGAGGAATTGGAACATAAAATGGTTCTTTAAATCTAAAATAGGATAGAGTCATATTCTTTATTAGACAAATTCTAATTGCATGAACTACGGTATATCAGCGGTTTAACAGTTTAGGTGATCACTTTGCATGCAGGTTAGTACTTTGGATACAGGTATTATTAAGAAAAAGCATTGCATTCATATGCCTTAGGTGTTTTTAGTTGAGTATGGTGAAAGAGATACTTATTTCTTGTGACTTTAAAATACCAACTGCAGCCTTTCTTGAAATATATTCTTTTTGTCTCTCTTTTTTCTTTCTTAATTTGGTTATCATAAAAGTTGCAATTCTTCTGTGAAAGTTCCGTGTATTTTTCCTGAAGATGCATCATGAATCTCTTGGCTTATCAGAAAATATATGAGTTCTGGACAAGGGAGGGCAGTTACATAATCCAAATAATTGTTTTGTCCATTTGGGTAAAGGTCATTTATTGTTGAATACAATGCATGCAGAAATTGGTGGATGCAAAGTTATTTGCAAATACAGACTTGGCAAACCTCCTCTGGAATTCGGAAAGGGTTTTCCAGCTCGACTTAGTCATTTTTTCCCAAATGTCTTGGCATAACTGATCACTCAGGAGTGACATATGGTAGAAACATGCTCTAAGGGACAAGTCTCCTGGATGGCGCACAGCACCACACAAGATAGACAGATGGTGGCTTATTCAACCTTGGAAAAAGTTTAATCCTACATATTGGCACGGCGGCCTGGGTACTGAGAGGCAGGCACACACATGCCTGTGAAATCTGAGGCAAAGCTTTTGTGAGTTTGCTTGCTGTTACTGAAAGAGCTAGAAAGACTGAGCTGGTATACAGCATGAGTATCTGCAAAATTGCCTGTTCAATGTGCTATCCAACGAGAGTGGTGCTCCCTAGAAAAAGAAATTCCTAGAGTTAGCAGAGTAAAGTTTGCTGAACTCTTCACAGCTGTTTCTAGACTGAAACATGTTAAGATGACAAAGCTGTTGAGTACTTATGTTATCCGCCAATAGCTGTTGATTAATTAAAGTGTCTAGTAGGAGAAAAGATGTTTTATGTTTTTCATGGTTTTACTTACGTTTCAGGGGTTGCTATTGGTTTTGTGAAGTGTGTTAGTATTTCACAGCACAGAAACTAACATTTCTGTTAGTTACATTCAAACAAAAAATTACAAATTTCCTTATGCTAAATTTAAATTTGTAGCAGAAAATGCAAACTGTGTGTTCCAGTTCTTTAAAAAAAGAAGCAGAAGAACATCAGGCCTTTTTGCTTTTAATATCTTTGCGTTTAAGACTGTCAAGAGAGGGACATGGAAAAATGGATCCTTGGTGTGGCTTGTTGAGACACCTGGTGCAGAACAAAATCTGCGTTGAATTCTTTCTGGAAACCAGGCAGTGATTGATTGATGGATTGATCTTCTGGAGTCAGGGCCTTGTTCTGTAACAATTTTGAAAATACCGATTCCCTGAGAGCTTGCCAAACTTTTTTCCCCCTCCTTTCTTTTTCTTGTAGATCACACTCAGTATTCACAACTGGAAGGAAAGGGAAGAATCTCTTGACTCTCCGGACTTCAAGGAAATCATGTTGTATTGGATGAGTTTAAACTAGACAAGACTTCTTTCTGAATCGCTTCTGGAAAGGTAAATGTAATTCAAACAAACAGATCTTTTGCAAGTAGAGGAATACTTTGATCAAATTAATTATGTGTCAGTAGCATTTCAGCCATACCACCCCACAACACCATGATGGTTTTGATTCATGTTTTACGGCAAGTATGTATGTGTATGTGTTGATGTATGTGTATGGATATATATCCTTATAGATAGCTATAGCTACTGGTAAATTTTAGATGTGGAAGATTTTGCTTTATTAGCTGTGGTATTTTTTTGTGGAAATATGTTGGTTTCAAGGAATTCTCTCGGGTGAAAAAGGTGGGGAAAGGAGAGGGAGAGAAGTGAGATGCCCAGAGCATTCAGCATATTGGTGATTATTTGCCTGGATGTGGAAGAACCATGTTAATGTTTCTGTTCTGTTCTCTAATGAGAAAAATGACTTGAAAATGAGTTCCTAGCCACTGAACTAGAAAGTCAAATGGCTTATTCAGCATTGAGTGGCACATACTTTCAAAATATGATGTGGTATAAGAGAGACAGAGGGCTGCTGAGAGACAATGGCCTGTTGTTTAGGATATGCATTGAAGAACCAAGAGATGGCAAATTCTTGCTTTCAGCCAAAGATGCTCTTGTGTAATATGAGGTATTTATACTTCTAGTAAAAGTAAACATTCACTCTTCCTGAGGTTGTGAGTACTTTTCAGGTACATATTTTCTTGACACCCTTTTCTTTCTTTTGCTGTGCTCCATTGTAAGAAATGGTGACTGTATTGTAGCCAAACCTGAAGGCCTACAGCAGTTACTGCAAAATTGTGCACTCTTTCGGATTTCTTTCTTTCTTATTTTTTTTTTCCTTCTCCTATCTCCTATAACTAATTATTCTAGGACTTGGTCAACAAAAATTGTGATAATTAGATTTTGTGCCCAAATGCACGGTCAGCAAAATACAACAGACGTCAGTTTACTCTGTGCCTAGACCCTACAAGAGTTACATACGCACTACACAGAAGGAGTGAGTGTTTTTGTGACCCATCCTGCCCCCTGTGACAGAGTCCTGCTTTGCTGTCATGAAGCATGCCTGTGGGCCTTCCAAACATCATTTATTTGTGAGAAAGAGAGCTGCAATCTGGTGAGATGATTAAAATTCTGCAGATACACAGCTGACACCTTTTCGACCCAGATCTGAAGTTCAGACTCGGAAATACTTCAATCCCTTGAAATTTTAAGTCATGCTTCACAGAACTGCTGTTTTTATAATTTATAGGCTAAGTGTGATCATATCATTGAATCGCTGAACATCAGTGTGTGTGAATCAGCCATCTGCTGTCAGGGCTGAGTCTTGTATCTCCCTGGCCAGTGACAGTGGAGGTCATTAAACCATGATGGGTCTCTGTCAGATGGGAGTGGTTCAAGATAATAACATGGCTGTGTCCAAAAACAACCACTTCAGCCTACTGGTAGTAATGACACTTGGAGGACTGAAATGAAGAAAGGGGAGTTGTAATAGAGGAATGGAGATTGTATGAAGACAGGGATGTGAAAGGTTTGGGTGTTTGAGAAGAACAAAGGATGACTTTTGTAGACGGGTTTTTGGGTTAGTTGTGGAACCAGATGAGGAATGAAGAAATTACACAGAGGAGAAGCAGCCTTCAGTATTTGGAAAAGAAGCAGCATGCAATAAGGATTTTTTTTTTTGGAAGGCTCTGGCTCTTAGGTCACTGATCTAAGAGCGATAAGGAAACAGAGATATAAAATGCATGTAGTCTGATTTTATTTTGTCTAGGCTTGCATACCTTGTGTATTTCCTGAGTGGAGTGTGCTTAGTTATATTAGAACTCATGCAAATACCGAAAGTCGTGGAAACCTAGCATACCCACAAGGTTAGATCCTTGTGTTAAACTTGCTGTGAGATATGGGCAGGATATGGGGTAGAACTAATAATGGGATCCTGTGCCATCTTGCTTTGCCAGCTCGTTTCTTTAGAGATAGGGTGATCAATACCAAAAAAGTCTAATGCATAAAATAAGAAAATTTGACAGAAGATAATTGATCCAAGCCACAGGAGCCCAAAGATGATTAAGAAAGGACAGACACAACTGTGTGTGCAGTAGTGGGAATTCTGCCATACTAGCTCGTGCAGATTGCTGCCAGGCTGTTGAGAGAGACCCTGAAGTTAGGCTTGAGCTGACACTTTATGAATCAGGTCTAAGATATCTGGCTGCACACCTCATGGATTGCATTTAGTCTTTATTTGTTGCAGTGGATTCCAAAATGTACTCTTAATAAGTATATCCAAGTAGGAGGAAAGAACAATTTAAAAATCCTAATTTATTCAGTAACCCAGTGGTAGGAAACTGTCAAGTCATAATTGTCTTTTATATCTTCTGTACTCCCCCATCTTGTTGGGAGATTTTTTAGGTTTTAGTTTCTAATTTAGTACTTAATCTTCCTACTTTCTTCCTCTCCTTCTCCCCCCAAAACCCAGACCCCTGTGGTTTAAAAAATGAGATGTAGCCCCATGTAGGTCACGATGTGCGCTGGAGGTGATGCGCCTCTGTTAAAATCTTAAATGCAGGTAAAGCTGAAAATGGCTGCAATCACTTTTATGCTGTCTGTCTCCCTTTGTTCTCTCTCCCTCCCCCTTCTGCTTCTGCTCACTTGCTTTCTCTTTAGTATAACACAGTTGAACAGCAGTGAAGTGTAAAATGTGCTTTTGCCAAGGTCAGTTTCTTGTGATTACTCGCCTGTGGCAACTTATGCCAGTTGCAACAGACTGAGACTCAGCAGTCCACAAAGTCACACTGGTGCTTATGCAGAGGACACCCAGTGTAGGTTATAGTAACTGTAGTCTGGAATAGCTTGCAATGCTGCTGTATTTTAGCAGCTTTATTTAACTCTTCTAATCTAGCTTGTGCTTGCTTCAGTTGATCGGAGTCTGTTTTATGACGCACTAGGTTGTCCTGGTCTCTGGAGACCCTCAGGGAGGATTCTGCATAGATGAGATTCTTGTTGTTAGAGGTGGTTTCCTTTCTTACAGTGGATTGCTCACATTTCAGGAATTATAAATTAAAATAAAGCATCATAGACACATGCATCTTGTAGATTTGTGTGTTGCTCTTGCTCTTGAAGAAAGTCGTATCAGATACTGCTGAATTGACAGAAGTCGAATATCTATATAGTAAGAACTATTACAGAAAAGTTTAAGAAGTAGCTTTTTAAAGAAAGAACTTTAAAGATAGTGACACACAGTCTTTGTACCACCTTTAAAATGTTGTATATACTCACAAGCATCAAATAATTTTTTGTTTAGAAGGTAATACTGATTTTGACTGTTGTGACTGGGGAACAAATGTGGGATTCAAAAACATCTCTTTTAGGAGACAGGATTTGTTGTATCCTATTGTGTTGTGCACACTGGGTTGGGTGCCACCTTGTTACTCAGTAGAAGTGGGAGGGATTGTCCACTTTCATTCTCATTTCTCATATATGTGCAAACATATCTCTTTATGGAAAAATGTTATATTTGGAGCAGAAAAGCATGGACTTGCGGGGTTGTTTTGCTTATTTGTATTTCCTGGGTTGTTTTATGTATTTGTACTATCATCAGCAATATACATGATTTTCTTTTCATCCTGGAAATGCTTAGTTTTCTAAGAAGCATTTGGGTCTTGAGTTCTGTGATAGTGACTTTCTTGAGTTCCATTATAGTGTCTTTTCTAACTGATAGTTACCTGCCTGTCACTACTGACAAGTAGAGAGGCAATAACAAATCTGGATGATCAGCTGAAAGGCTAGAGCAGAACTTTGGTGACCTTAGTAATTCAGTTAAGTGCAAAATTCCATTGCTTAAAAGTGGTAAGCATTTGATCAATATTAAAAATGTGTTGCTGTATTAAGCACTTGTCTCTTGTCTTTGGTTTGGAATGTTTCCTTAGCACAAGTAAAATAACGAGTCAGCAATTGAGTCTTGATTCTGTAAACGCCCTTGCACAAAGTGTACAAGAATATTCCCATTAAGCTCAATGGAACTCCACACGAACAGAAGTGACGATTCCTAAGTCAGGTGATTTGGAACTCTGCGTGAAGGGTTCATCCTGTATTTTCTGTTTGATCTTGCTTCCAGGTTCACAGGAAGTATTTTTACAGAGGAATATGTTACCTATTGCTTTTTTGGATATATGGAAGACATTAAATTAAACTTTTGTTGCAAGAGTGTGTTGTGAGACCTCACTTGGAGTATTGTGTGCAGTTCTGATGTCCTCAACATAAAAAGGACATGCAACTGTTGGAACAA
>JAOEHY010004143.1:5694-29672 GCA_025447955.1 Psilopsiagon aurifrons | reverse complement strand
CAAGTCCAGAGGAGGGCCACGAGGATGATCATGGGACTGGAGCACCTCCCGTATGAAGATAGGATGAGAAGGTTGGGTCTGTTCAGCCTGGAGAAGAGAAGGCTGCGTGGAGACCTTATAGCAGCCTTCCAATATCTGAAGGGGGGCTATAGGGATGCTGGGGAGGGACTCTTCATTAGGGACTGCAGTGATAGGACAAGGGGTAATGGGTTCAAAGTTAAACAGGGGAAGTTTTGATCGGACATGAGGAAGAAATTCTTTACTGTAAGGGTGGTGATGCACTGGAATGGGTTGCCCAAGGAAGCTGTGAATGCTCCATCCCTGGTGGTGTTCAAGGCCAGGTTGGACATAGCCTTGGGTGGTACAGTTTAGTGTGAGGTGTCCCTGTCCATGGCAGAGTGGTTGGAACTAGATGATCTTAAGATCCTTTCTAACCCTAACTATTCTACGATTCTGTATCTTCCTGGAGGCTCACCTGGCAACTCCAAGACTCTCAAAATCACACTGTAAGAAAAGGATTCAGGAAAACAAAAGACAACTTCCTCTTTCAATGGCTTGTTCCATATTGATTCTATCCCTGTGTGATCTGGATATGCCTCACGGCTGCCAAATCCATGCTGAATGGTTCGCGTTTCCCACCATGTCCCCTATAGAAAATGCCTGGAATATATGGGCAAATCTTCCTCTGTGTGCAAAAAGATGTAGTCAAATGGCAATGTGCAGCCAGAAAAAATCCCATTAGCTGCTGATGGCAGAGCACAAGGGGCTCTGAATGAGGCTGAAGTTGCTGCTTCAGATTTTATAGCAATAGCTGTGGAAACCAAAGTTTCAAAACTAACTTCATATAGCTAAAGGTCTCTCTCTGTCATGTATTTAACAAATCACCTGGAACGTGGCACCACCCAATTATTAGGCATGCTTTGCTATCAAGCTGAGAGCTTGAGTAAACATGAAAAAATCACAGATAAGCTCATTCTGACTTGTGAAAGCCAAAAGTGTGCTGGGATGTAATAAGGGCTAAGTGTGGCATGTCCTGTGATAAGGAAGAGCTTGTTCTGGGAAGGGCCCTTGGTTTCAATTTGTTAACTTCCTTTCTCTCCAGTGTTGGCAACAGCATGGGTGTGAAAGGACTTTTCCAATTTGTACTGTATTTTTGGAAAATGTCTAATGTCTTCACTGATTCAGGAGCTCGCAGGGTATGGATGGAACTTTTACCATCAGCTCTCTCCAACACTCTCCCACTGTATCAGTGTTTTCTGTCACTCTACATCCTGCTTTGCTAGATAAGACAGCCCATCATCTCAACCCATGCTACTGCCAAGGGATATGAAAATAAAAAACTTAAAAGGAAATTCAGTTAGAAGAGAACTGACGGGATCTCTAAATACAGTGAGATCATTAATGCCAGCTATGCTAAGCCAATTCCTAAATCAGCTGCATTTTTAGTGGCCACATTCTGGTCTGTTTTATACTTATGTAGATCCAGATAAAATCCTTGGAAGAGAAGAGAATTCCTGTGGAGTTACATCACAGTAAAGCAGAAAGAGAATATACCTCTGTTTAAATTCCTCTTGGTTTAAAGAGTACAAATGAGTTGGGAAGACCCTTTTTTAGGCTTATGAAGTCAATGGAAAAAGTAATCCAGAAAGACAAAGGTTTTTTAGAACTTTTGAATAGCCATCAAAACCACAAATAGGGTACTAGTAGGTTATAACTTTCTGAGTAGCACTCTTGGGAGAAGAAATCAAACTCCAACAGAGCAAAGGGAAAATCGGAATCATCTAGTTTTCACTATGCCTAATAGGCTTTCTTTATATTTATTTTCACTTGGAAGCAAGTTGTTCTTTTGACTTTATAATACATAAAATATATTGTAAGCTCATCTGTGTGAGAGCCAGCATTTCCCCACATTCTGCATAACAACAAGCATGATGAACTGAGAGCTACCCACTGGCGATGATGCTTTGCATAATAGAATTAATAAAGTATCACTCTTTTTCTATATACAATATTAATATTTTTAATGAGACAGAAGACTAATTAACAGAACGCGAAGCCTGGCATAATGGTTTTAAGGATAGAAGGATAGGGGGAATGGAGGTAATTGCTGCTAGAATGGGACAACCTATTTCACGGTGGCAAGGTAGAAGAGGGAGAACTGGAAACCAGCAGCTTCATCTCTCACTCCCACGCTGCATACAGCAATGCTGCCTATGAATTGTCAGTGACTAGAAGTACCCAGTGATGTCAGGTTGTGAAGAGAGAGGTGTCACCATTTTTCCAAAGGCGTAAAATGAGCAAGCTAAATCTAGACTAACAGAAAGGTTCACTATAACAGGAGGAGGAAAGCATCTGCAGGGTTTCAGAGGCATACTTTGCCATGGTGAATGCAAGTTGTGAGAGCGCAGTGGTCAGAGGATTCTCTGTTTCCATGGCCTGCATAGTCCTAAAGAGGATCTAAAGTCCCTGACTTTTATGCAGAGCTGTCAGATCTCAGCTTACCTGCACAAACCAGCCAGGCTGCTGTAGTTTCTTGTATGGCTAGATGTGCTAGGAAGAACAATGGAACAGTATTATGGGACAGTAAAAATTTTGCTGTGTCTTCCCCTGTTCCACTTGTCTTGGTTGCCCAGGACTGAAGTATCTTATCATGATCAGAACCAAATACAATCCTAAGCCATGGGACTCAACCATAAAAATTCAGTATTCACAGCTTGATTTCATCTCCAGTCCTCTTTCTGTTCCCAGAATCCAGACATGAACAGCTCTGGAGTGGAGTGGTCACATCTGCTCAGCTTAGCTCTCTGTCCCTCCTCATCAGAGTGATTCATCCTTGCTGCCTCAGAGGGATAATAGTACCAGTCGCACGATACCCCCAGAAACAAGCCCAGATACCATCTGGGAGGGTGCTGGGTGGCTCAGTCAAACACATGCCATGGACTGGGCTAACAGACACTGGGCAGTCACAGGAGGGCACCCTCATGGTGGCTGTGGTCATTTCACTGGTATACACATGGCCCTTCAGAAGGCAGTGAAGACAGGAGGGACTGCAGGATTCCTCAGTAACTGCACTGACTTGGCCTCTCCTTCTGCTAGCTGCCATGGGCAGCTCCTCCTCTGTCTTGGCACCTCAGTGAAGACCAGACTGCGTCAACAAAAGTCCTGCATAACCATGCTCTGAGGAGCCTTGGCTACCATGAGTATTGCTTTTCCCCGGAACAGTCTTGGTCACAATAGTTAAGATGATGTAGATGTAATACAAAACATTCCTGTACCAGAGAAAGCATCAAGGGAGTAACCTTCCAGAGGAGGTGGGGCAATTTTCCTAAAGACACCCTCCACAACATCCTGTCTGAAAAACAATGATGCAGTCACAACACAACCCCTACTCAGTCCCCACAGAACAGCCAAGTGACTCTGTCAAGTCTGCTTCTGAACACAGAAGCTGCTCAGGTTTGAAGCAGCGTACACACTTTGGATAGACTGATAAACAGAGAGTTTTGAAAATAAACAGTTTAAATAAATTCAACTGAGGAAAAGACAAAGCATATATTTCTTGATCCCTTTTACCAGTTTTCTTATTTTATTCATTCAGGGCTCAGCAGGGATACTAACCAATTCCCTTAATATTGCCAGCAGTCTCAGGAGTTCAGCATTGCTAGCAAATGCCAATACGCTTCCAGCATATCTGTGATATTTAAAACAGAGCTTTGCTTTTTGGTGTTTATTTATAGAGCACTTTCATCCCAAACTCCCAAAAGCTGACCACAACCCTTGTTCTGGTGCTAACAGGAATACTGGTCCCTGGATTGAAACCTCTGGCAAGACAGCAGCAGCTCTTAATACAGCAGCTCCGTACTACAGTATGAGACAAGCAAGGAATAATAATGTATCCAACTAAATTACATGCAAATGTCAGTTAGGCAAAATATAACTACCCAAATGGAATTTGGACAGAGCCCTCCTGTTAACACCTCAGCTCTTACCCAAAGTGCCAAAGCACTTCTGAAGGTTAAGAGCAGCCAAGAACTTGATTTTTCAGCTCATCCAAAAGCCCATAATGTTTGTATTAACTAATGGATTATATAATAATTACCATTTTAGCAATGTGTTGCAGCTCTGCATATTATAAGATTTCTTTTTTATTGGTAATGGTTCCTGCTGTAAAATGGTCTGTCATTCACTGCTGTTGATTTTCCCAATTCTGGGCAGGTTTAGCCCATTTTAAGTCTTTCAGGCACTCTACTTTCTGTGTCTCTCTCTGGGAAGAAACATTTCTGCAAGAGTCGGTCATTCTGACGATGAAATCAAGACAGATCAGGCTATTTCTCAGAGCGGAGCTGTTAGACGTAAGGAAATGCAGATTCTGTGCTCTGGTCTGCAGAGGTTCACTGCAATTCAAGGGCAGGCTGCGTGACCTGCTCGAGGCAGATTTTGGCGAGTCCCTCCTTTTTCCATTAGGCAAGTACAGGTGAAGGAAAGAAATGTGAGCTGAAGAATTTATGATATTCCCTTGAGCCGCAGGGCGGGTAATGACAAAGCCTCGGTACAAGGCTGACACCATCTGGATACTACCGAGCTTGCAGGCTGGTTAAAAACTGCTTTTACATTCAAACCACAACATTTCGACCTCCAGTTCCAAGTGGGTGGATCCCCTGTGAACAACCAGCACCAGGTGCATGCACTCTATGGAAGCTGACAGAGCTGAGGGCTCCTTAGTGGCAGGAACACCCCTTCCGTCGCTGCTCTCAGGGCCTCTGCAGTTGTTTCTATTACTACAGATCTATGATGTTCCCAAGTAAGAGCCATCCCCTAGCATGAGCAGTTTATAGTAAATACTGGTCTGGATTCTTTTATATCAGCAGGGTGAAACTCTAGCTTTTGTGTTATTTTCTCAGGAACATGCAAGCAAATAAGGTGAGGGGCAAGAATGTTCTCTGAGAAAACAATATAAATCGGCCAAGACTTAAGCCAATGTACTTGAACAATGCACCCAAGTCAAATTTCTTGCATTCTTAAACTGAAATGACTGGATAAGTACCTCCAAACAACAGTTTGCAATAGAGATTTAATTAATTTAATGTGGCCTATTTACCCATATAGTGTACTGAGTTTGGATTCACAACCTATGAACTTCATTTTATTTTCATCAGGAAAGAAAAATAAGGTAACCAAAATTACAGTTCTGCTGAATACTGGATGACAAGAAATAATTTCTCACTTCTCTAGCTACTTTTTCCCAGATGCTTGCAGCTTACTTACTTGCATTTTCTTGGAGCAGGATTGCTCCTTCTTTGCACTTTCCCAGAAGGAGCAAAGCTGACTGCTTTCTCAAACTCAGTGAGTCAGAATGAGTCAGACCACAAGGATGGGAGAGGGGCCCCGGCACAAAATCTCTGCAGAGGGTTTGACGAAGAAGAGTTTCAAACCTCACACTCCCATTGTGGAGCTTTTTCCCAAGATGCCACAACCCTATTCCTTTCCCCAACTCAGATCAGCAAAAAAATTTAATTTGGTCCTTGATGACTGATAAGGTGAATATTTGCATTTTTTGGGGAAAACTGGAATTCTGTAATAAGCAATAAAAAATATGACCCAAAGAAATTGACATTACAATTACACAGAGACACACTTGAAAGATATTACAAGCAGATGGAGAAATAGGATTTTCAAAAGTATGAGGTTTCCTTAATAAGAACTCCATCTGGGATTTAAAGTTTGCAGCTTTTTCTAGTTTCCATAGAAAACTATTTGCATATTTTAACATAATTCAGATTATTACTTTGTGTCTACAAGATTTACTAGAGGTGTTCAAACTCTACCCAGGAAAGGAATTTTCATTCTTCACATTGTGTATTAGGTTCAAATTTGCATGTTCCAATCAAAAAGATATTCATTTTTTCCTTCCTTGTAATCCTGAAAACTGAGTGCAAGAGTAAAGAATTATGAAATCCCAAATACACTTCCCTTCCTAGTAAATGAACTTGTTTCCCAAATGCATCTTGGAAAAGAGCCATCACCAGAACTAAAGACCAGAGCTATGTGAATATCTGTTTGTATGGTTTGTTGCCAAAAAATGATCAAATAATGAAATGAAAAACACTTTGACCTAAAATGAACTTTTCTTTTCTCATTTCTTTGGAAAAGCAGACAAATGAGTGCAAATCACTCGGGAAAAGAAATTAAATGTCTTTTTTTTTTTTAGACTTTATGGCTTTTTTATTATATTTAACCTACTACATAAATCTGCATTTATTAACATGCGATATTTTTGCTGATAATAAAGTAACTAGCTTTAATCAGGTTACTAGATTAAATACAAATGTTTCTCCCAGTGTTCTTTGTTCTGTGTCCCATCCTGAAGGAACTTAGTGTCTGAGACCCTGCCCCATTATTAACATTGCAGCAGCTCTGTGAAATAAAGTCCAGTGCTGCTATGAGGAGTGGCTACTCTTGCTTGCTGGAGAGTGCTGGACTGGGCTGGGCTGAACTCTGCTAGGGAAGCATGACTTTTCTGTATGGTAGTTCCTTGCTGTATTTATGTGCAGTTTTCTAGCTTCTATCATAGTGGACTAGTGAGAATCTATTAAAAATTCACACAAGCATTTCCATGGCTTCACACTCTGTTCTTATCACAGATGGACCCAAATTGCAAAATCTGGATCCTGAATTAAACGTTCTTTTGCATTGGTATGTCAGATGCAAGGTCTTGCCTTCACTAAGGGAGGGGGGAAATAATGACAGAAAATGAAAAAAGGTGTGTTCTTATTTTGAATTAGTTAACTAAAGGTAAAATACTAGCAAATGCATAGAAAAAAAATAGTATTCATTTATTTACTGTGATCTTCAGCTCAATGTTTAATTTAGTTGAAGGCTATAAACTGCCCTGTCTTTGATGGAATATTATTGTGCATTAATTTCTCTGAGTTACATGTGTCTTTTTTCTTAGTGAGGAAAATACCCAAGTGTCTGAGCAAAGCGTAGTTCCAACCTCAAAAAAACCCCACAAATATTACAGAACTGGATACTAAAATACTTCTCATTTGGTTGTGCTGCCAGCACACTGCAGATTGTCAGAGGCAATAACAAGTCAGGATCCCAGGATGACAGATATCAGTCAAACCTCTTGTACTGAGGGGAGAAAGAAGGAATTCTGCAGAAGACACTAGTATTTTGCTGCTCTCCATGCAATAGTATGAGAGCACCTCATTTTGCATATGCTGGTTTTTGATCAGAGCTGCTACTAACATCATTTTGTCACATTTATTTTTGGTTGGTCTGTGTGTTATCACATAAGGATGGTAAAATGAAGACTAATCAAAATGTAGTGTAAATGAGATAATAATGATGAAAACACTCTAAGTTCACGTGTGCCTAAGAGTTTTTCTGTGCCCAACAATGCTTGGAATAAGATGAACATGTTTTGCAGTGCTGCCAGATCCCACAATATCTCCCAGGGGTAGTACCAGAAAAGATGCGCACTCCCAGGATTCCTACAATTACATCAACATCCTTCCATGGAAGGTTTCATGTTTGGTAGTCTGTTAGGAAGAAATGTATTTTAAAACAGAGTTGGAAATAAAAAGGACGATTATGACACAATTGTGCAGAAAGAGAATGACACAGAAGATTCCTCAATGGGACTGCTGTAGCTGGCTGCTCTTTTTTGGTTAAGATATCCTTCTGTCTCATTCTGAACCATGCAAAAGGTAAAATACATATGTCATGAACAGTTAAAATTCAATGGATCACAAAAATTGCAACCAAGGCCAAAACCTTTGGATTGCAGTGTCAGCCGTATGATAGTACTTCATGGCACAAAAAGTATCTGTTTCCATTGCATAAGCATTTTTTATTTGTCATGCTTTTTGTACGTCTTTTGAAGTCCAGAAAACCTTTCAGCACAGCATGCTGCATCACCAGACAATTTTTCCTTTAGAATTTTCTTTGGATATTTCCTGAAGATTGTCATCGTTAAATTTGTACTGTTACATGATTTATGCTTTTTCCCTGTGCAAAATAGATACATACTAATATACTACAACATATGCTCTTATTATCATGTCTAAACCAAGCACAAACACACAATCTATTAAATGCCTACAAAGTTTACCACACTAGATCATTTACATGTTTAAATGACTCTTCTCCAAATTAATTTAAAGCCTAAAGAGATGTCATAAAACCAGAAGCAATCAGAAGGAAATTGAGACCAAGAGATCGATAGGAAATTTTAAATTTAGAGCCTTTGAATCCAAATTACTGACAAAGATTACAGGGTCAAAATGAAAATAGCAAGCTAGTTAATGGCTTTCCTAAGTAAACATCCAAGATATTTTTTATCATGTAATGAAGCTTTTTTATATATATCATCTTCACTCTTTTCCAACTCCTGTCTGTCAGTGAAAACGTAATCTTTCCTATATCAACAGACTAAAGTTCTCAAAAGAAAGAAAAATGCAAAGGAATGCACTATAGCTGTCACTTTTTGAAAGCACAGTTGACTAAATATTGACCATTTGAGAGTGAGCACTGTGAGGATAAACTTCATGTCAGAACATCTTCTTTTCCTCCTTTTTATTTTTAAGCAGTGACTAACTATAGAAGCAGCACCACATTTCTGCTACCATAATTAATGTGGTGACAGCTTTTCCTTTACAAATTTCTGTTTTCAGGGATTTATAACTCATCTGTGGAAGACTGTTCCAGGCAAAAACTTTCTGAAGTGCAAAGATGAAAGATCACATTAAGCTTCATGTTTAAAAGAAAACTGTACCTTTTTTCTTCAGCACAGCAAGACAGAAGTTCAAGACACCAATGAAAGGATAAATGGGTCTGGCCTGCTTTATTTTGGCTTCACACTGGAGAAGTGATAGACTTTATACTTCTGATAGTAGACATTAATACCAGAAGAACATTAAACCGCTTTTGAGGCAGCATGGAGGCTGGCATCCACCATCTCTATTTAAATTATTTCCATTCCTTGCAAGACAAGATTGTCTCCTAAGAGTTTCAGAAATAACAATTTTCATTTAAATTTTGGGTAAACACTGATTTCAGAAGAATTATGATTTTGCCCTTAGCAACTTTCACAAAGCAAAATTTTGGTTTCATCAAGGGAATGTTTGGGTAATAGGGATAAATAAAGTTTTAACATGGCCTAAAGTAAATTACCTAAATCTTGCTGTACTAAACAAAACAACCCTTCTAAAGCACTCCGATGTGTCTTTCTTTCCATTGAGGTCTGCTTTTAGCAAGGCTGGATCTGAAATACAAGGTTTTCTATAAAAACAAGAACAGTTAGGGGTGAAATCTGGAGACACAAACTATCAAAAAGAAATCTAAATGATTTGGCACTAAAGCAACACTGCATCTATGCCGTTTAATCATCAATATTTTTGTAAGTTGTTTCTTCTTTTGTTTTTAAGTGTGAGTAGTAGTTTTGATGTTACAGGATACATATAAAATAATAGGTTATAAATCATTAACCTGATGACATTGTTCCACTTAGCATTTATGTTTTATTTGTGTGATGGAATTTTTTGCAGTCTGTCTCTAATTATAGGAAGCTTTTTTTTTCCTGTAGTTTATTTAACTTAACTCCCCGCTTCTCAACATATGCCATATTTAGGATGTGATATAACTAATAATGTGTATGCAACCACACAAGTGCTTCCATTTTAGGGCCAACTAAGGAATGTACCTCCTGTAAGTGTGAGTTTAAATCTCCTTCAGCTAAATATCAGCCTCAACACACAGTCACAGGCCATTCTGAGCAAGGGCCTGATGCAGTTTCATCTATGGCTTTGTGTGATGACACTCAACATATTTTTGTCCTTTCAATTTTAAACCAGACAACTTGGCATTACACAAGTTAACTTCAGATGGCCTTAATCTTCTGAGGAAAAGATGCCAGTAGAATGCAAGCTGAGTTCATGATCAGCCCTGTGCCTAGTGGGTGAATGGTGCCCAGGATGCACAGACACCCACATCCAGCCCTCCAGCCCAGCACTGCACCAGTAGGACCTGTGCCATAGGGGCAGGTCATGCCCAGGAGTGGCTTTGGGTGACAGGGGATGATAGCTAGTAAGCCAGGAACTTAATCTTTCTCTTCAGGGTATCTGCTCAGGCACTTCTAAGTCATGTTGCTGGACATATTGTAGGGATGCTCTAAACAGATGCATACCAAGTCAGTCCAGTTCTCAGTAGGTCTACTTGTCCTCATCCAGGGCTCACCATGCAAGAGTTAGCCTGGTTCGTGCAAGAGAGCAAGAAGTGTCAGGCAGGCTGGCATTCCTCTGCCTTGCTCCTGCAGGGCTGTGTCTGACTAGGGTGTATTCACACCAGCCTTGTCAGCTGTGCACAACACGTGAGGTATATATCTCC
Source organism: Psilopsiagon aurifrons (assembly GCA_025447955.1). Lineage (NCBI taxonomy): Eukaryota > Metazoa > Chordata > Aves > Psittaciformes > Psittacidae > Psilopsiagon > Psilopsiagon aurifrons. The sequence continues at coordinate 19,286 of JAOEHY010004143.1, read as the reverse complement.
TTCAACACTGAGCTGGAAGAACAAGCCCCAAGAAGACCACCTGCACAGAGGTTAAGTGTTGCTGCTTGTAGGATATAGCTTCAGCAGATTTCAGGAGACAGCCCTAGTGACAAAGGACAGAGTTCCTCTAAGGCATTTCCACTGGGCACTTTCTTGGGTTTGCAAAGCAGCTAAGGAATCTCACACATTAATCTTCAGCTTCCATGAGTGCAAACTGCTTCTGCATCTCTGTATCTAGACTATCTCACTTTAGCTCTTCTTAGTTATATATTTGGCTATTGGTAGTATTCATTTTAACAACTCATCTCTTCCAAAATTAAAATACAAAAAAAAACCAACCCAAACCCCAAAAAAACAAAAAAAAACAAAAACCACTTAATGTGAGATTTTATTTTGGATGTTTATTTCTATCTGGCTGATTCATTTATGAACTATATGAAAATTCTGCTTCCCAGCTGTACTTCATAAGCACAAAATAGATCCATCCTCCAGATGCACACAATCCAAACCCTACCATATCACTTCCCTTCCAAAGACGTACGTATTTTTGGGGACTCAGAAGTAGTGACCAGAACAAATCTAAACCACTCACATGCATTACAGGATATTACATTTTATTGACTGCATTGGGTTTGTATGCTGAGGTTTTGGTAGTGTGGGAGGGTACAGAGCTACCTCAGTGAGAAGCTGCTGGAAGCTTCCCCCATGTCAATGCAGCCAATGCACTAGCTCCAAGATGGACCTGCTGCTGGCCAAGGCATAGTCTATCAGCAATGGTGGTAGTGAACCTGAGATAACGCAGTTAAGAAGGGGAAGAAGTCACTGCCCAGGAGCAATTTCAGCCAGAGAAAAGAGTGAGAACATGTGAGAGAAACATCCCTGCAGACACCAAGGTCAGTGAAGAAGGAGGGGAGGAGGTGCTCCAGGAACTGGAGCAGAGATTCCCCTGCAGCCACCTGTGGTACATTTTATGGTGATGCAGCTGTGCCCCTGCAGCCCATGGAGGTCCATGGGTCCATGGAGGACCCCACACTGGAGCAGGGGGAATGCCCAAAGGAGGCTGTGACCCCATGGACAGCCCATGGTGATGCAGGCTCCTCGCAGGAGGTGTGGCCCTGTGGAGAAAGGAGCCCACACTGGAGCAGGTTTGCTGCAGAACTTGTGACCCTGCAGGGGACCCACACTAGAGCAGCCTGTTCCTGAGAGACTGCACATATGGAAAGGACCCATGCTGGAGCAGTCTGTTCCTGAGGGAATGCACCCCTGGAAGGAACCCATGCTGGAGCAGTTCATGAAGAACTGCAGCCCATGGGAAAGACTCACATTGGAGAAGCTCATGGAGGGCAAAATACTGTGAGAGGTACCTCACACTGGATCAGGGGAAGAGAGCGAGGAGGAAGGAGCTGCAGAGACAACATGTGATGTCTGCAACCCTCATTCCCCGATCTCCTGTGCTTCTCGGAGGGAGGAGGTAGAGAAATCAGGAGTAAAGTTAAGCCCATGAATAAGGAGGGGTGGGGGAAAGTGTTTTAGGATTCCATTTTCTTTCTCATTATCCTACTCTGATTTGATTGGCAACAAACGAAAATAATTTCCCCAAGTCTGTTTTGCCCGTGACGGTAACTAGGGAGTGGTCTCTCATGTCCTTATCTTGACCCATGAGCCTTTCATTATACTTTTTCTCTCCCCAGTCCACCTGAGGACAAGGGTAACAGGGCCTTTTTGGTGGGTACCTGGCCAGGGTCAACTCACCACCTTGACATGCTGTTCTTACATGTTTAAATATCTAAACTTAGGACAAAAAGAAGTGCTCAAAGCCTCTGGGTTAAGCTGTTTATCATATAAAGTCTTCTACTCTTTCCTTCTTCCAAACGCTGCTCCCGTAGCCAAGCAAAAGGATAATTTTTGCAGCCTGCACTCTCCTGCTCCACCTTTAAATGAGGAGGAAGGAAGTGGGAATGCACAGCTGGATGTAATACCACCTCCAAACACAGAATCTAGATCCAAATCTGAGCTCATCTTTTAAGTGCTTAGACCAAAATATTCTGAAGCTCAATTAGTGACTGTATTTACAATAAGTGAAATTGAAGTCTCACCAGCACCCAAGGCTCTTGGTATGATATAATACTAAAATCATTTATATTGCTAACCTTGCTATTATTATCTTCATTTCCCATGTATACAATAGTGACTTCAAATACAAGTTCAAATATAAATAGCAGGCTCTTATCCTGGGAGGCAGGGTACTCTCACAGAACACAGCTGAAGGCAATACAAGAACTTCCAATAAGAATATTTTGTTCTCTCATTGTCTTTGTCATCTCAAATACATGTACCTTTTTTAGTGCAGGGCATTATCAGGAGAAAGTGGTCATAAAAGGCCGCCAATCAGCTGTGGAAAATCCTCTACTGGTATGTACCTTTCCACAACTGAAATAGTCCTGCCTTTGCTGCCTGTCTTCCCTCAGCTGCCTGCCCTTTGGGAGTTAGGATCACAAACATGTCAAAAGGGATGTAACACATCAGGATAATCTCTGTTTTTCTCTTTAACAGGTACTGGTTAAAGAATTTTGCTGTGTCTTACACTGGGATTGGGTATCCTGAAATCAGAGACCTGTCAACACTCTCCAGCGCAACGGTGTAATGCCATGAGGTGCCCACGTTAACTCAGCTATACTGCTACAGTACACATGCCAGCGTAGGTAATCACTGTCCAATACTGAGCTTCCATGCATGAATCTGGGACCTGGATACTTTTGGGTTTTCTTATGGCTAGGTGTTAACACCATCTTCTCTTTGACTTGTCTTCAGAATGTTCTTGAAGAAAGAGATGTATGAAAAGTCAGCGGGAAGGCTGTCACTTCTGGTGACAGAAGGCTCTGTCCTGTGGGAGCAAGGGGCCAGTGAAGCTTTATGTTATGTTTGCCTTATTTCAGGAAATGTGTTTACATTTATGCAAATGAAGACATGCTCCCACTGATTATTGCTGCACTATTCTTGTTGAGTCATCTCACAGGGCAACCACTAATTCCTAGTGGCTTGGTTGAAAGATAAAGGATGAATTAAAGTTCTCATTAAAGTCATCTAGATCAACTCTGTGAGCAAGGGCTGTACAGAGATTACATTAATTTAACTAAAACCTTTTGAACTGATTTAGTTAAAATCTATGTAATTCTCATATGCTGCTTGAAGAAATTTATTTGATGCATATTAATCTTAGTCACTGGCATAGGTTGATAAGTTTTTTCAAAAAGGAGCAAGTCCTAGATTATATAAATCAATTTATAAGTAAGTTGACCGAAAAACTCTTTTCACACTGGGACCGAGACTAACGAATGGTGTATTTTTCTCTTGTAGCTGTATTGACTCAAATTATTACAGTCATGCAACCATGATTACTGTAGAGCAAACAAACAGCTTGTATATTTAGAGCACCAAAGAGCAGAAGTATGGTGAGGTCATTACTAAAATATTTGTTATAAATTACTGCACAACTTTCTCACAAATCCAGAAATCTCTTATCAAACCATAAGATTTTTTTTTTGCATTATGTCAGGGATTAACTCAATCACTTCAAAAGCAAAATCTGGGAGAGTAGGAAAATGTCTGGAAAAGTAAATCTGTTTGACTCCTGCTGAGTTTCTGGAGTGTCAACTATTATTACAGCTATGCTTTGTAATGTGTGTCTCATAGGGGCCACTGTGCTACACTCCTAAAGGAAGACGTGGCTCCTGACCCAGAAATTTTCCGTCTGGTTTTAGGGTTTGGAGCAGCAGGAACACACAAGAAGAGGCCAAACAAGAGGCTAAAAATCTAAAGTAACAAGTCACAGATGTACTCCAATCTCATTTTTATTATAATAACAAGAAATATAAAAGATTAGGCTTGGATTTCTCCCAGCTAAAAATGTAATTTTTTGGAGTTTTTAACTCATCTGTAAGACAAGATGAGCAAATAAGCTCAAATAAAGCTCTTGCTCTCGCGTATCCTGTTTCATAAGGGCTGATGTCCTGGTTTCAGCTCTAATGACAGCTGAGCATCCCAAGGGCTTGCAGTATAAATGACAACTACTTAGGTTGGTCCAGATGCTGTAGTATATGTTAATACCAACCTAATGGTTATTATAATGGTGAGGAAGAAATCATTAAAGAAATTGAAACCTTGAAAGTCCATCCATTACAATTATTGATCTACTTGTGTTCTTCCCTTTACACTAGTGCTGCATGTCTTCTTATGGCAGTTGCTAATCGAGGACAGGAGAGGTAAGTTGTGTTGAATTGCTTATTACTGTCAGTTGGGAAAAAGTAGAAGAACTGGGGTTCATAATATACTGTTGGTAGGTTTGTTTAAGCCAAAAGATAATACTCAACTAGGACATCCACAGGTCATGGCAGGTTCAAGTCTGTGCTTGATACCTAAATCTTGATCATCCAGGAGATTTTTCCCTATGCATAAAGCCATGGGATTCTCTTACTCACTTCTGTGGTATTGTGTGTTTAGAAACTTCTCTGAGGAGAGTCCAGAAGAAATTTCTTGCATGCACAAATGACTGTTTCATCCACCAGGTTAGAGGATTAATCCCTTGATTTTTCCTAACCTATACCTCCCTCTTAAACAGATCTTGAATCACTTTTCACACATAAAATGAGATGAAGGCTGAGACAAAGAAATCAGTTCATCAGTGCTGAATTGCTACAGCCACTTTGGTAAAATTTGATAAGCGTTTAATGTCTTGGGAACACAAATTCAGTTTAAAATAGGAGAAGGAAAGGGATGTCATGGGACTCTGAAAGGGAAAAAGGGATATGTATCATGAACCTCTTAAAGCATCTTCTGCTGAGACACACATCTGCTCACTCTCTTTTGATTTTGTTACGCTGGACCTACAAGCTTCAGGCTTCGACTGTTTTCTCTAGCTGCGCACAAACTTGCAAGTCCTCTACCTTCATGTTCTCCCTCAAGATATTAGTCTCACCAGACTGTATGAAAGCCATGACTGCTTGTTCCCCATCATGAATGCCTGTTCCCGCACAGTCCCTGGCATTCTGACACACCTTTGCAGAAGCTTACCAAACTGAAAATGTTTCGACAATTGTTTATCACATCAACAGCCACAGGTCAGCAGAAGCACAAACATCTCCTGGGTGGCCCCAGGCAGTGCACGCACTCTTCTGTACTTTCTCCATCTGTAAAATGTAGATAATACCTTTATTCCTAATTTTGTATCCTCCTTTCCTAAGGTTTCTTAGTATAACATGTAAATACAAGGAAACACCCACACAGAAATATAAAGTCCTATTAGCTTTAAAATATTCTGGGTTTGCCTGCCCTTCAGAAGACCTCTGCCCAAAGCTAAGACTCACCCTTGGTACCAAAGATCTGCGTATGTTTTTATATGTATGTATAATACTTAGCATAGTGCATTCCCACTCTTGGCTCAGGATCTTTCAAAGGTGTCATAGTACCACTATTAGATGATGTTTAACACTTTATTTGCTTTCAGAACATATATTAACAGAGACCTGTACAAAGTTACACCCTTCAAAGCAACGAATGCTGCTCATGCACCAAGCCTGTAAGGCTTTCTCATGGAGATCCATGTCTGAAGAGTGCAGCATTAGCTCTTGCAAAACAAACACAAGAAGTTATGCCTTCCCCCCTTTTTTATTTTTGTCTCAGGTTATAGTAGATGTTGAATGCTGACATGGGATCAAAAGTCATTTTAAGAAATTTAGGAAAGAAAACTCTATTAAGGGCTCATAAAGACAAAGGCACTATGGCTACCCTGGGGAAACCCTGGATGGATGGAAGACTACTCTGAAATTTATCACTGAAAAATTTTCCTGTTCCTATACCTTTTCTTTCTATGACACAATAACAGGATGAAGGGATACTGTTGAGGTGAGATGAAGACATTCAACTGCCCTTACAGAAGGGTCAGTGTGACTAGAGATCAGCTGAATGGTCCATGGAATCTCACAGCAGTCTACAGTAAAGAAGGATAGCACATTCTTTGATTCATCAGTGGAAGAGTGATTCAGGTGCCTAAGCTATGCTGTGAGGGACAGAAAGGAGAGGCTCTACAGTTCTCTTCACTGCAATAAAGCTGACCTTGACCTCACTGAAAGGTAACTGGGCACACAGTACAACCAAAGGGGGCTCCGGGGGCAGGAGACAAGGGAGAAGGCAGCAAACAGCTATGTCTTGTGCTTTCTCACTTCCCTGACACCTCAGCTCTCAAGGTGTTTTCCCGTGCTGTTTATTTTCCTATTAAGGTGTCCTCACAAACAGAATTACAGAGGCATGAGAATGAGCACGCCTGCATAGGTGTACACAGACACACACCTGCAAGTGTTTAGGGATGTCACATCTGTACACCTTCAAGAGTCAGTGCACGGCTTTGGTACCATTTCAGAGACCCACAGAACCAGGGTGGTGGACAAGCTGGGACCCCATTAGAGCATATGTGGGTACTTGTTTGTCATTCTCCGAGAATAGCTGCATGCTTGTAGCCTGTCTGCATTTATATATTTATTTTGTTGGCATTGCTCATGGAGGTCTTCAATCATCCTAAATGAAGCATTTGAATAAGAATGCCTGAGAACTGTCAGTGTGCAATCCCACTCCACATTCCTTTCTAAGATTTTCATCCAGCCTTCACAGTACAGATGCTTGCAGTCTGGTGTGTTATAACTTGCTTTTATTTTCAAATGCTGCATTTGTCAACATTTCAGAGCCATCCAACCTCCATCAGGACACAATGACAGCTGATCGCAGGTTTTAAATAGCAGCTGCCTGATATTTGGAAATACAGCTTTCTAAGTGTCCATGATTAAGTCCATGATTCATTCAAAGTTGAAAGAAGGTAGGCTGTTTCTCTCCTCTGATGTACCATGGTTATGAAGATGATCTATTTTTAAAAATCTCTGACTAGCCAAATTGTAAGGCAAGAGAGAACAGTTAGTGTGCTAATGAGGGTCCACTGCAGAGCTATATAGGGAGGTCAGGTACCAACATACAGCCAGTGAGTCATGGAGATGTCCTTCATCGCTGTTCACTGTAAGCTGTGGCTGAATTGTCTACAAAACCTTCAAAGAGCATTGGCAACAAAACAAAACAAAGCCCAGCAAATCTCTTTTTGGCCCAGAACCAAGAGGGAAGTAGAGCTGTGCAGACCTGCAGCAGCAAGATATGAGGCCAGCAGAGCACCCAGGGCATGCTAGCAGTGCATCAAGACACTCAGTGTAGAGCTACTGTGTAGATGATCCTCACAGACAGTTGTACACTAGGGCAGTGATGGTTGTGCAGCCCTGAACCCAAGCTAGAGACAGTGTTGACAGCAGTATACTTTTGGCAGGACCAAGCCACACCTGTATGTAGTGCAGCTGTAGACACAGCTTTCACTCAGAGCTAGCTTAGGGCTCACTTGAGCATAGACAGTTGCAGAATTTAGTCTTGTCTCAGTGGTGGCAGGCTAAGGCTCAAGAATCGGAAATTAAATGCTGACTTTGTTGATATCTAACTTACTGCTTTACCTATTTACTGGTCGCTACCAGATCTACTATACAACTATCTGCTTTAGTTCCACATAAATTTTTCTGCACTTAGGCACAGTTTTTATAGATAGGGGAAAAAGTACATACTGCAATCCTATTTTCTAGTAAGCTTTGACAACTGAGGTAACATACCTGAAGTAAATTTAGTATTTCTTTGTATTAAATTGTTTGTAAACTGTGGAGTATAATTCAGTTTTGTAATGGACTATTTAAGGAACAAAATACAAAGAAACAGGCATAGGATGCTACCTGAGGCAATGAATACCAATCAAATGTATCCTGTAATTCAGCAATTCAAGATGATTGATCTGACATGTTTTAACAGGAGTATTGTAACTGGTTCCAAGTGTGGTGGTAAGGGAAAATATTGTATATATAAACTTTCCTACACCAACAACCCTATTTATGTAAATGTTGGCCAGTGAAAAGTCTCATAACAATTCAGCTTTACATTTTTTGTGCAGCACCATTTTGAATAAGTGTCAGGATGACCCATAGTCATGTTGTTGTAGCATGCTGCGGTGACCACCAACCAAGAAAAAGGTGGTTTAAATTTTGTTTAACCAGCCACTGGCAGTTTGGAGATAGGAGCTTTCTGGTCATCATACATGACTTTTAACCCCTAGATTTCAAAATCCTGCCCTCGTTTGGTACTGTATCTCTCACCAAACTTAAATATCTTTCTGATGTCCTCTGAAAGTGTCTAAAGTGCCAAGAAAACTTGTCATGCTGCTGTAATCGTAGATAATAAGTAACAGCTGACTATAACTCAAGACACTGCCAAAATTCTTCATCAAACTCTCCTATTCTGGCAAGCAATATTACCTGGTATAAAGAGAAACTCCAGCACACCCTGCACTGTCCCCTGAACTAAGGAGAGACTGTTCATTTATAGCATTTGACATGACGTTTTATAGATTATTTGCCTACCACAGAAGGACACAAACTGTTTGATTGACTGATTGACTGATTTGCTTGCTTTAATGCCTCAAACATTCTGTTCTTTGGTAGCTTAGAGTTGTAAAGATTGACCAGAATTTCTGCAGCTTTGAAATCTGACTTTAAAGGACTAAGAATTAAAATTTAAAACTGAAGAATATCTCTCCTGTCCCAGTGAAGAAGAGAAACAAACCTGGCAAAAAACAAATAAGAAACTCAGTGAGTTCACATTATACCCCTGACACCCTCCACTTTCTTAACAGGGCCTCATGGAGTAGAAGACTACCAGCACCATAAGCATAGTTTGGTATGAATACCATCTTAAACATCATGCGCTATAATTGCTGAAATCTCTTCAAATCTTTTCAAGATTACCATCTGTTTTGAAGGACTTTGATATATCCTAAAATGTGGACAAGCCCAAGAGGAATCCTTCTACCTGGAAATGAAAACTTCTTTGAGCTCATGCAGCCCTACAGAGTATTCAGCTTTACATGCTGAAAATCACACAGATGATGCTTGCCTGCCCACTCCATTGTCCTATGGCAGTGCCAATCACACATATCTCCTTGGCACATGAATGAAGCTGCTTGCATGTTTTCAGAGTGGCTGGGGGTACAAAGACAGACAGAAACTGTGGCAACAACCTTGATAGTGAGATCCTGAATGCCAGGAAACCACTAGAAAGCTATAGCAGCCTCAAAACCAGATCCTTCTTTTTTTTGCAGAGGCATGTGACTCTCAATTAAATGCATATATCCACTGAATGAAACAAAGATTACATGTCTCTTCAGACAACTGCAAAGATCGTTGTTGTCATTTTTCACTTAAAGAAACTGGGAATAATGACATGAATTCTCCATTATGCTGTTCCTCACATTGGCACAGCCCAAACTCTCTGCAAACACCCTGCGTGACACAGCTCCTTTTGGCTCTCATTTCCTAGTTGTCCTGTGCCACTGCCACCACCAGCAATAGTTCTGTCTTCCAGCACTCTCAGCGCTTGCTTTCGTGCCAGGCAATTTTCTAACCTATTGACCTCATCCCATCGTATGCCTTAAAACTCCTTCTCCCCACCCCCTGCTGCGTTCCATGGGAGAAGGGATTACTGGCAATAATTTAGCAGCAATCTCAGCACTGATTGAGAGAAACAATTGACCAGTCAAGGTGACTATTGATTAACATTGCTCCAGTCTACACTTTGCCATGACTGCCTCATACAGCATAAAACCTTTGCAATGTTGTATTGAATTTACCTCAGTAAAGGTCATTAGATCAAACACAGAGACCAACATGGAAGCAAGAAGCAGAATCAAAGTTTTTTCCTTGCCAAGGATGCACCTAGAAATAGTAGCCCACACAATTAGATTCTTTTCTGCTTTCTGTACTCCTGTCAGACTCCTATTTGCCTGCAGAGTAGATGACCATCACCACAGGCTTGTCAGTAGACTGTCAAAGAGTGCAGTCTCTGGGGAAGGACAACCTGAATCTCATCAGGATGTGAGGAATATTAAACCAGATCTCCCCCTTGATTAACATCACTAGTCTTGCAGTACTGTCTTCTTTAGCTGTTTGGAAAAGACTGCTTTACTCTGCACGGAACTCAATACCCAGAGTATGTGATAGATGGATCTAATTTGCTCCCAAATTGGCTTAGATTTAAGATAGATGCCAGAAAGCTCCACTAGCTATGGCAGCCAGTGCTTTGACACATTAGCCACAGAGCCTTGACCACCTCTGCAAGTGCAAGGAGGGCGGTGGTGCGAAGCACAGCACTGTCACCAGACCATGCTCTGGACAACCTGGCTCAAGTTCTGCAGTCCCTATAGCTTTTCTGAACCAACTGGCATTGCTTTGCATTAGCAAGGACTGATGCCTGCATTATCAAAGCAATACAGCTGCACAGCTGCATAGCTATACCTATCTGTAAGACTGCTGAGGGTGCTATACAGATGCATTCTCTCCTGGACATTTCCTTTCCCTGCAGCAGAAAGGTTAAGCACAGCACACTGGTCTGAGCCACAACAGTTTGTGTGCTGAAACAAGCTCAGAAATAAGTTCAGATGTTCAAGTTCAGTGCAGTGGTCTTTTTAAGGCAATGCTCTGAACTGCCTCCTGGTTCTCTGCTAAATGACAGATGCATTCTCTTCTTCGTATGAATGTTGTAAAAGAAAGCACTTTATATTGTGAAGCTTTCAGATATTTGGATAATGAGGCATGCAGTTACTTCAGATGCATTGCTAGAAAGTATATAAAAAGCTTGTGATTTCTTAGGGAATACTGCTTTTTGATTACTATGCCTATACAGGCACACAGCTATACAGGGATTAAAATCCCCACATTTTGCAATAACCTAAATCTTCCCTTTCTACTTTATGTCCCAAAGTGAAGTATTTTTGAAGACACTTTAGTGACCTGTTCTATCCATCCCTAAGTTCTGCCAAGGTAAAAAAATAAAACATATATTCCCCCATTTCACAAAATTAGAGGTGTAGTTTTTCCACGACAATAAATCAGGAACATTTGAGAGGAAGAGACAGACTGCCTCCTACAAAACTCACAAAGCAGAATAAAAATACATACCCTATACTTCTTAGCTAGGAACATATTTTTTAAGTTAAAGGTTTACTCTCATATAACCAATCATATCAATTATTACAGACTAAATGTTCTAAACTAAAATGGTAACATCAAACAAGAGTTGTTCTCTAAAGCTGGGTGTGAAATGCTCTTTCAGTGTGTGTCTGGTTGGAGTAGCTGATAATGAGCTTTGTTAAAGTTTGGCTGCTCCCAGATGATAGGTCTGCTCCACTGAGGCTGGGTGGCTGATTTTGTATACAAATGGGGCCCCTCCCAAGAAACCAGCCACTGCACTGAAACCATAACTAGTTACCTGACATTATCCAGATAAAACCCAAGACAACAAAAGGATGAGTGATAAAGGCTGAAGACTTTTCTCATGTCAAGGACTTTGAGTTATCAGTGATCAAATGATGCAGTAGAAGCAAAAGTTATGGCTTAACTGACACCATGAGGGATATTCCATGTGCATCCAAAACAGACACTGTGATATCCAGTGGTAATACAGAGCTGAGAAGTAGCACCATGTTTATTGACAACCTAAATTACATAGATAAAATTTAGCTCAAGCTGGAAATCACCATAGTCATCACAAAGCAATGAGGTGAACTCCAGCAGCCATATTCATGTGTGCACTGGGGGGAAAAAAAGGTTTTGAGGTGCTTTTCTGCTTTGTATATTGTAATGAAAACAAAGTGCATGTCTGTGTCTCAGAGACCTGTGGCTGGGTAGTCCTGTAGAATATTAAAGTTTTATAGCACAGCATCAAAAATCTTTTAGTGGGAGCTCACCATCTGACAGTAATATGAAAAAGGATATTGGGACTGCCTGGGGAGTGTTGGCCTGTGCTACGTGCCATTCACACAGTATCAAGAGATAGTGCCTGCCAAGGAGATATGACCATTAAGGTCAGAAGCAACAAATATGTAATAACACTATCAGCAGTACAGAAAAACTACCTAAAAGTTAAAATAGGGCTGAAGTGTCATTTACAGGATGGAGAAAACACTGGAGTATCCCCAAGTGTGGACGCAGTAACTATTTTTAGCTAATAACTTCACCAAAGAAATAAAGAAACAATTGTGCAGTGAAATCCCAGTTTCTAGACCATACTAAACTCTGAATGTAGTCAAGTGCCACACCAAAGGAGAGGAGATACAGAAGGGATGTGCTGCTCTGAGCAAAAGCATGAAGTTCCCCTTAAAAAATAATTGCCCTTCAGAATACACTGCATCAGCACTAGTGTGCCTTACTATGGTGTGCCTACCACATGGCTGTGGAGGGGAGGACCTCTCATGCAGGCAAGGCTTTACTCCTTCATGGAAGAGGCCATTACCCATGAGATCATATCAGCAAATGGTCCTGTTCACAGGGGGTAAATCTCAACCTTCATCTTGCTAACAATCACAAATTGCCATATTTCAGAACAGACCTGAGGCTCAAGGGGACCTTGCAGCATGGCTGGATGAAATGTTGCATTACATAAATAACGCAGGTTCCAGAAAGGACCATAGGAACATCTCCAGCTTCCAAATTGGATTCAGTAACTGATGACAGTTTATTAAGTGTGAGAATACTGAGTGTTGTTCCCTTCATTGTTATTCATAAAGCAATATTTTTTAGTTTCCAAATTTGAAGAGTTGTGAGGCTCTTTTGCCACTGAGTCATTTAAGGAAGCAAAAATCTAGCTCCTTCATATTTTCAATGAATAATAATTAGATCCTCTGTTTTCATCTTAGTTTAAGCCTGTGACTCCTGCCCAAAGCCTTCATCATTACTAAATCAGTGTGATGCTAATCTTCTAGATATTAGTACAAGCATATTGACGGACATTTGCGAAGCTGAATTTTTGAAGTCTGTTTACTAGAATTGATGTCACTGTATTTTAGGAGTGGGATTTAGCCCTGAATTAAGACAACTAGGTTATTGGTGTCAAAACCACTTAAAGTATTCAAGGAATACCTGTAAGTGTCTTGTGCTACTCTAGAGTACGTAAGTACTCTGAGCCATTCGAGGCATCCTCAGAGTATGACACTGAATTTGCAAAAGATCTGAAGTTTGTTGGAACAGCAGGTGGGTGTCTCACAAGCATTTAAAATCACAGAGGATCTGCATTTAGATAACTGAATCCAGATGCATGAGTCTAATCTAGGCTGAAAGAAACTTGAACTTTGATGCCACAGATTTAAATGACTTTTTGAGCAACTTCTGTAAGATGAACTTTGTTCCAACCATATTAGTCCATGTAATTAACATATTTCCTCAGCATTTTCTTATCACTTTACATTCATTACACATATATTTTTTAACTACCAGTCTCCTGTTCCCAAATGGCCAGGCAGAGTGCAAGATTACAGCCATTAGATTCACAGGCATTAAATATACAGTCAGTATGTGCCTTGAATGAATAGGAGGTGCATGTCTGTCGTGGTTTAGGCCGTAAATCAGCCACGCAGTTTGTTCACTCTCTTCCCCCTTTTTCTTCCCTCTGCTCCTGGAGGGATGGGAAGGAGAATC
>JAOEHY010004142.1:0-10652 GCA_025447955.1 Psilopsiagon aurifrons | reverse complement strand
AACCTGTGGGAGATGCATTCTTTCGATTCTCCTTCCCATCCCTCCAGGAGCAGAGGGAAGAAAAAGGGGGAAGTGAGCGAACAAACTGCGCGGCTGATTTACGGCTTAAACCACGACAATCAGAAGCCAAGAGCCCTGCCACTTACTGAGAAACTCAGACCAACATCACAGCTCCAGGCTCCCATCTCTCACAATACTCAAGCAGCTTTGTTCATTGTTTTTAGAGTCTCACCATCCTCTGCTTCAGGACCTCTCTACTTCCCTGAGGAAATACTTCACACATTCCCCAGGATTTCTTCCTCACAATGTTTTTCCTAGTATTAATTTCTCTCACTTCACCATCAACTAAGTCCAACTCCCGCACCAGCAGCCACCTCTTTGTCCGTCCTCTCCTCCATCCTCAGTGCAACTGCAGGACACGTGGCATCAGCCTCTTACAGCCTTCCACCTCCTGGTGCCTGGGCTGACAGAAATGCAGGAAATGGGGGAAATGTCAATTTCCTCAAGGCACTCGTCTGTTCCTGCCATTCCCTGGTAACAGCTGAGTAGACTTCTCACAGCCTTCATTTAAAACCCTCACACACTCCTCAGCAATTTGCCCATTTTGCTTTCCATACAGATTATTCCCAGAGCACTTAAGTGAACAACCTATCTTCATCACATCTTTGCCTTCTCTCCTTTCTTCCAAATATACGCAGTACATTCGCTATAATTTTACCCAGTAACGAGAAAATCTCCTCTAATATCTCCAGAGATGATATCCTTTCAGATGTCTCCCTAACCTTTCCCATCTCATGCTAGAAAGAGAAGTGAGAGTGGCTCCCTGACAGTGGACCTGTAAAAGGTGTGAGGATCTTTTTTCCTTTCACTGTACCTGTAGCAGGAATAAAATGCTTGTAAAATACCTGAAAGCAGAATATTCATGTCATCAGCAAAATACTTCTGGTCTGGATTAACACCAGAGGGTAACGGGTGAAAGCTGAACAATGTACCCTCAGCTGCTCAAAAGGGAATGTTTTTCTAGCAAAAGATTTAATGGCAATCTTTCCCGTGCTTAATCTTCAAATCTGTTTCAAGTTTTCGCCCAGTTGAACGTTTCTCATTGGCTTTTCATTGGTTGGGGGGGGTTTTCTCTTTTAATAAGATGACTCTTACAGACAGCAAAAGTAGGTAATTCCTGATGAAACACACTGGGCAAGCCAGAGATGTAAGATAGAGCTAGGTTGAAGGAGAACTCCCCACCTCTAGACCAGACTTTAAACACACATTTCTAAAGCAGACAGCAGCTGGAAGCCATCACTCACCAAAGATTCAGCCAATGCCTCACAAAGTTGCCTTTCTTGAGTATGCTGAATAAAGCCTACCCTTGAGCGGCTGCTGAGCAGCCTTTCCTTTCTCCTGCTGCTTGTCTTTTGCCAGGGAAGAAAGGCTACACAGCACAAGCTGCCCTGACCCAAAATTGCCCTGAATGTTTGAACAAGAAAACGAAGTCCCTGAAATACCTGCAGGAAAATGAGGGGGGAGACACAGACAGTGACGGGGACAAACAAAAACCCTTCCATTTTGATCAAAACCAAAGTTTAAGTTTTGCCTTGATTCTAAATGGGAGACGGACCAAAAACCCAATTGTTTCCTTAAAGCATTAAGAGACCCTACGAAAACTGAATAGCTTTAATACAGCCTTTATATGTGCACAATCAGAACAGGATCACCTTCCAGCAAGCTCCTTCCCCTGAGACCAGCCTCCTATTTAACTTGAGCGAGAGTTATATTTTAAACAACAAAGGAAAGGAGGGCTAATGGATATAAATCAGGAAGGAAGTAAAGAAGGAAATAAGAAACTGAGTTGTCCTCTGGGAAATACACAGTTATGTCTCCAAGTTCCTCTTCTAGAGCACAGACCTGAGGCAGACAGCAAAGCATTTGTAGGTTCCACACAAGTTGGGCAGCTAACCCTGACATCTTCAGATTTAGTACTGGCAAAAAAATAGAAAGAAGCCCTTATGGTGGGGGTTTGGAAGAGATGAAGCAGAAGAAAGAAGCCAATGCTGCTGCAGCAGCGCTCCCTTCAGGACCTCATTCAGCCAAAACCTTCAGCAGCACTTAGAGCAGAGCTCAGAGGATAATAATTGTTCTGCTCCCTCAGACCACATGACAGCAATAGAGGAAGGATGGGATGGGAGCAGAACTGATGTTATGCCAGACTTCAGCCTGGATGGAAACCAAGAGCAGAAGGAGAAGAACTTGCCTGGAGGGAAAACAAACCTCCCTGGGTTTGCAGGGGCAGGAACTGCTAAAACTGAAGACTTGCTCCAGAGTAGCTGCACCTGAGGCTGAGGAAATAATCAAAGGGGCAGAAACCAAACACATGCTGCAGCCAAGCAGAGGCAGCAATCCTCCCAACCCTGGGTCTTTTCTAGTCTGTCACAAGGCTTCACCTTGGGATAGGCTCAGCCCTCAGCCTGCACAGGAAAGAGATCAGACCTGTGACCAGCACCAGCCGTGTGCCACTGCAAGTCTAGCTGGCAAGATCCCCCACAGATCTGTAACCCAGTTTTACCATTTGTTCATGTCAACCACAATATTCACCCATCCTGAATGAGTAGGTGATGCTGTTTTGGCCAGGATGCTCAGGTAATGGGATACTGCCCAGATCCTCAGATTGGCTCCACCAGCTCTCATCATTGCAGTACCAAACTAAATAAAAGCAACCTGACCCAGGAAAAGAGTCCCTCCAGAACACAACTGCCAGAATAGTATAGGAGGGCCAATGGGGCAGACATTTATCTATATTGTGAATGGCAAGAACAGAGCCCCAGGACAACTGAGGCTGGAGGGATTTATACAGATATGCCCCTGGCAGCACCATTTGCCAATGTGCAGCAGAGCCCTTGATCTGCTGAGAATATCACAGTGGTAAGTAAAATGAGAGCAAGCAAAGGAGTTCATCTTGCTCTAACTTCAGATACTCATTTTAACTTGAGAAAATTCAATTAGTTTCTACCCAGAAGCAGTTTAGCTGCCATTGTCGGCAATCAATGGCCCCTAAATGCTGAGAAACTGGCAACTGTTCAATGTGCTGGCAGAGAGGCTTTCCTAATTAAAGATGTCACTTTTCCAGCTAATTTAAGTCTGCCATCTCTTTAAAGTACCGATTGCCACAACAAAATATGAATAGGAAATTGACTTTCTGTGCATCTGTTTTTGCAAAATACTTCCTCCGAGTCATATGTTTCAGCTTAAATGGTTTTGGTCACTTGCTGGGAGGCAATAGCAGAGCTCTGTTCTGCCTCCCGAATACCTCTTAAATAAAGAAAACCAAGTAGGGGTTCAGCCATCTACAGGCATGAAAAAAGTATTTGCTGGCTTTCCCATCCTCAGCGAGTTGTGCCGTATTCTGTCAGATACTGATTTTGTTCGGATAACACAACAACAAAGAAGTCCCCACTGAATCAGCCTACTTACATAAACGGCTTCCACTGTACTATGTACTTATCCTCACAACAGCCCTGAGGATAGGGAAGCAACATTATTGTTGCTGGAAGCAAATGTGCAGGCATAAGACTGAGACACAAAGATCTGGATGTCTAATTTCCACTAAAGTCAAATTTCTGATTCATGCTATGTAGCTCCTTTCCATAACAGCTGAAAAACAAACCGTTTTTTCCTAAATCCAAAACACCTTGGCCAACAGCACAATTTTAAGACTATCCATGCTCTTTGCCAACAAATGGAAAGCAATACCTATGCACCTTGCGAACAGAACTCATTTCTGAGTTCAGTGCCCTCCCTTCAGCACAGACTCTAATGCAGTCCCAGCTATGCTCACTCCAGTCCTTTCTGCCACAGCCCCCAGCTCCACAGCCCCTCAATCATCACCATTCTGGGGCAGCCAAGGGAGGGAGCATAACAAGTCCCAGCAGAACTGCCTTCACCAAAACAGCTTTTGACTCCCGTCACTCATCCTAATTTCTTCTGATTTTATGGTCCATTTCTGAATCCATGTGAAGCAAACCATACTAAATACACACTAATTCAGACAGAACAATAGAGACCATGTCTAAACTGGTTTCCTTTCTTCCCCCAACCTCTGACCAACAAAGCAGTTAAAAGCAGGACCTGAATCTTCCTCTTCCCTTTAGTCCAAAGAGCAGGAAAGCCATTGACTTTTGCCTCTGCAGAATGCCTGATGCAGCTAGGTAAGAGCTATCCTCTGAGTGCCAAAAGCAATACAGACCTGATCTTCAACTGGGAGTTTAGGTCTTCTTATTGTGCACTAAAATTAAATTCAGCATGGATGAGACACGTTCAAGAACCAGTGTAGTTACTCACGTGAGTATTACTGACAGGATGCTGTGTTTCATAAGCTTGGAAATACCAGCTGGTTTGCTGTAGCTGGTTAAACAGAAGCAAGTCATACATTATTTATAATTTATTAAAGTTTATTTTAAACAATTTCGCTCCCACACCATCATTTGATCAGCTGTTTACAGTCTACGACTGTGCAGCAGAGGCATGTAGCACTAAATAAGCCTCTGGGCTCTCCCACCCCCAGATATGACAGAACAGACCCACACTTCCTTCCTGAAATGGAAACCTCCTGAAGTTGGACAGGAAGCAGAGGATGGTTTATGTGCTTTGGACATTTTGGATGTCTTCTCTCTGCCAATGCAAGTTGAGCTACTCCTACTGCAGCATGCCCCTCTGTCACTTCTTAGAGCTCATGAAGGACCTCTGGCAGAGTGACAAAGTGTCTGGGAGCAGAAATAACAGACCCCACGCCACGCTGAGGGAAGAGCAAGGATATATCCTCTCCTCACATCTAGTTCCCTGAAAGACAGTTTCCTGGGACTCTACCTCCTCTTCTAACCTAAAAATGTGTTGGTTAAATTCCATAACACCAGGAGAGAACCGCAGAACAGTCTGGGTTGGAAGAGACCTTAAAGATCACCCAGTACCAACCCCCCTGCCATGGGCAGGGATACCTTCCACTAGATCACATTGCTCAAAGCCCCATCCAACCTGGCCTTGAACACAGGGTGCAACTGCAAAGCCAATCCCGAAGCATTTTCAGAAAGCTCCTCTAGACAAGGGAATGGTAAGATTTTCCAAGCCTGGTTCAGCAATGTCACCATTGTGCCTGGCTCTAGCCCTGGGGCTGGATGTGAACTCCGCACCCCACAACTGAGGTCAATGAGGCTTTCTTTTTTTAAAATGAAGTCACAGAGCACTGGAATGAACGCAATGCAGAACTAATCTGTAAGCCCAGCCACAGCGTCTTTCTGTCTGCGTAGTTGTTGGCAAATTCCCTCCCCCCTGTTCTCTGGTCCGTGTTCTCCCATTCTGTACAGGGCACATCATGTCTAGAGTCAATATGTGGACTGTCTGCCCCTAATCTGCCCCCTCTGAAGGAACAGTGCACTTCCCACTTCCAACTCTCCCTCCAGAAACACATCATTATTCTCACGAGTCACTGCGTAATCACAAAGTCATGCCGAGAGAGGAACAGTCGTCATCCCACTGGCACACCTCCAGCCCTCCACACCAGTACCTGCAGCTGCTGCTCAAGGCAGCATCCACTGGTTACCTTCCCAGGGAGTCGAGGAGAACGGGATAGTTCATCTGCACCCTTATGAGTGGCACGGACCTGATGCGGGGCGCACACACCAGTCCTAACAGTGCCTCACAATCACAGAGGAAGCTGCAGCACAGGAAGGATAAACCCAAGGGTGTCCTATGGCTCCCGCAGCCTCTGCTTTCCGGGCATCCTACTGGATAGCGACCACCGGCCACTGGCACCCATCAGGACATGACACTGCCATCTGCAGGCACTCACAAGCGGAAAACATCCCATAAGCAGCTTACTGCAGGACAACATCCAAGGGCAAAGCCTTTCTCAATGGCCAAAATGAGTGCTGGAAATCCAGAATACTGCTATAAAAAATAGAAAATCAGAACTCTCAGCTCCTTATGAGACCTCCTACTTATTCAGTCTAGTAACACAAATGCAATATGGAAATATTCACCACCAAGTAAATAAGAAATCTTTACAACTTTATATACATATGCACATATGTGCACATACAATTTACTCTGCAAGAATAACATTTAACTGTTGATTTTACATAAGCACTTTTCATTTCAAATCACAGATATTACACTTATTCCAAGCTAATTTATGTACACAGCAGCTGTGCACTGACACCTCTAGGAGGAAATCTACAGGATGCTGCTGCCTCCATCTACCTAAGTGCTAATAGAAAAATAACCTGCACAGCCACGTCAAATACAGCTGTCAATGGACAGGAAAAAAACTTTCACCCTTGAGGCAATAACCACATTGTGTTTGACTTTTATTAACACATACAACCCTTTTCCCCTAGAAAAAATTTGTGTAGGTCCGCATTTGGGACAGTTACATGTCCGAACATACGTGCACTCATGCCTGTTCCTCACTTCACTGGCAAGGAACAACATTCACAACTACATAGATCCCAAAGGATCTGATGAGCCACTGTTCAGGGCAGAGCTGCTGCCTCCTCCTGGCTGAAAGGGAAACGCAGAGCTTCCCACCTTCGTCGGAAGGCCGCTCAGCTTTGCTGCCTCACAGCAAGCATGCCCAGGGAGCACATGCAGACCCCCAGGAAGGAGTGGGAGGGATCAGATTATTCCTGTTTGAACTATTCCCAGTTCAAAAATGTGGTTTGAAAGAAGAAGGAAAGGACGAAAAACCCCACAGAACTACAACACACAAACCCCAGCGCGGCTGCTGAGGGTGGTTTGTTCTCCAACCATCTGTGCTCCTGGCAGGGGCCACTCTGCTCCTACACACCCTTCAGCACCTTCTGCTCCCTGAAGCGTTACACAACTGTACAGAGGAAGAAAATCAACAGAATTAACAAGTGGCCAAGTACAGAATTACCAGTGGAGCTAAGCACACCCATTGGTCTCCCACCACCTCTGCCAGTGCAGGGCTGTTTGCTCCTCGGTATGTGGTTCAAGAGAGCCCCAGCACACTTCTCCCTTCTTCCTCTCCTTTCTCCTACCTCTCTTCCCCATCCAAATCACAATTTACCCTCCAGAGCAACAAACACCTCTTTCTCATGACTGGAATAACTGAGCTGGAATTCCAGAGGCTGCAGCAGTGGCACCACACTGCTGTCCTCTCCCTGGCTCTGCTGCACCCTCCTCTATCCTGCCGGCTGCAGTGGCCCCTGCACAACCAGCTGGTTACCGATGTGCTGCACAACCTCAAGCTACTGACCGCGCTTTGCTCCAGTTTCCTGGATCATTCACCCTGTCATCTATTGTATTAAGACTATAAACTCTAGGAAGCAAGAGTTAATCTCAGCTGGAGCCCACAACTTCTAATCTAATAAATAATTACTAATTACTAAGGAGAGCAGTGAAGACAGCATAAAGTCAAATGATGCTGTTGCTCCCAATTCCCTCTCATTTCTGCAGCTTATGTTCTGCAGTTGCACTGTGTCCTCCACTGCACTAACACTAGTGACCATCATTTTCAGCCATTCTCAGTTCTTGTGGATAAGCTTCTCTCCATCACTGGTTTTGGTTTTTTTGCTGTGCAAAGCTCATTGTTAGCCCAAGTCTGGATCTGTAATTTCCATATGTTCCACCAACCTTGGTTGCCACAAAAACAGGAGCTTACAATTCCCCTCTGCCTTACAATTAGGTCTCTAAATCACTTAATTGTGGGAGCCAGATTTTCTAGCGGAGCTCATTGACAAGCAGAGTGAGCCAGCTGCAAAATATTTATCACTGTCCAAATTCGCTCAAATTCTCAGCATTTGGATCAGAGGATTCTGCGCTGATCCAGGTCTAGGAGTAATGACAGAAAAATCATAGGAGGCCAGATAAATCAGAAATCATTTTCATCCGAAAGCACAGCTTCTCCTTCAGGAAGCGTTATACTGTGCCAATTCTGGCACTGGAACTGTAATTTAATCCTTTAAACTCCTTTACTGTTTTGCAAATTGCAAGACTTGGTACTGAAGGATGCTGAACAATTATTCTAACAATGAATTATACTTTTTGCTAATTAGCTAGCTGAAATTTTCATTAGCATGAAATTTATCAGTCTGATCATTCAGGCACCTCGAAAATCAGGAGTGCCTTCTGTGGAAACAATTCTATCGGTTCTACCAAAAAGCACTTGTACACAACTGCAGAGTAAAATAGCCTCAAGCACTGTAGAAAAAGGCATATTTAATGTAAACTACTTTTTTACCATACACTCAATCTCAGTAGCAGTTTACAGTAATTAAAATTACAAGCCAACAAAGCATTACCAGGAGTAGGCACCTCATGACAGGTGCTCAACAAGGACTAAACTAAGCAGTTCTGCACTTACACCAAGTGCTTCTATTGTCAACAGAGCTCTTTTAATAAATGGTTGCATTTGTTACGCTTTCTTAAATCATTATTTGCTAGAAGATTATAATCACCTAATAAAAATGTGTTTGTTTTTGAACTGGACCTGATAATCAGCGTTAAAAGCTAGTGAGAACATATGCTCTAGAATCCAACCATGAGTTGTACATATGAAAGGTGACAGGGAAAAATATCAAAAATGGATTCAGTGATTTATGAGATCATGTTCCACTGGGAATCAATGGTTAAGTGCTTGGAACATAAATCTCTTTTCAAAATGAGATTCATATAATTATTTTTAGGGTTTTTTAATTATTGAGATACCACAAAGAACACTGCAATCATCCCAACAAACCCCTCCTGCACTTGTGCCAAAGCTTTTTTCCCTTTCTCTCCACATGCAGAAGATACAAGTTAATAACCTGAAATACATTCCAGATTACAGCAGCTCCAAATTCTACAGTGAATTTGTGGGCAGATGCAGAAATCAAACGGGCCACACTGCACTGCAGGGCTGAGAAGGACAACAATTAATTTACTCACAGCTTACAATTTGCTTGTCCACCTGGAAGAGCAAAGATTTTTAGGATCAGCTCCTAAGTCATCAGCACTAGTTTCTCTCTCGTCAATGTGCATCAGAGATATGACATCACTTAAACATCATTTCTTCTTATTTACGACTGAATTACAGTTTAATAAAGCAACCCCCTGAATCACCATGCTTCTCAGGATGAAAATTCTGCAAGTAAACAGCATCTCCCTCTCCAAATGTCCTTCAGGCAGCAATGAAAAATGAAGGAGGCTGCAGTGTGCTCATCATGGTGACATGAGTTACCCCTGAGTAGTTCTCAGTGCAAAGCAGGAGTCACAACAGAGTCACAGAGAGCAAAAAAACAGAGGTGAAATGTTAATTTACGTGTAATGTACAGTGATGATCTGCTTGGCTGTGCAGAGAAATCATGAGCTTCCAAGTACCAATAACCACAGCAATAAGAGACTAATAACTTCAGAAGACAAGGGAAACCTTCACAAAACAGTATTCGGAGGCTTTCAAAGACTTTCTGTGTGTAACTGAACATTTGCTTTAAGTCAATAATCCTTCTTCAATAGCACAGTGGATCAGTTTCTGGCTATGCAATGAAGCTTTCCAAAATCACTGGTTACTGTAGTAATGTTTCAAGAAATGAATATGCTCGCTGGTATTAGGAATCATAGGAGCATTATTTACCTCTACTGAATACTGATCTAGATGTTTAGCAAATAGAATGCAGCTTAATTAAGTGATTTTATCTAAGGAACTTTGATTTGATAATAAGTAGTTTAAATATCAGCTGGTATTTTCTTATTTCAAGCATTTCAATTATTATTAACAATAGAATGGCTGTTATTGCAATAGCAATTTCTCATGCCAGTGGAAATGACTTTTAATATAAATTCATAATGACACCATTGTATGGACCTGATTCTAATCTGGAAAGCATGCTGCGCCTCTGAAATCGGTGTTCATGAATCACAACCTGGCTTCTGACCGTGGACACTGTTCCTGTTCCCAACAGTTCTTCCAAGAGCAATCAGTAGTGCCAACTGCACGCAGCCATCAGAGCCAGGGGTACACAAGTGCAAGGGCTGAAGTTTGAGCACTTTAATTTGTTCCATTAAGAGGTGGATCTATTTACTCATGTGCTTTACTAGATCAGAGTCCACCTCTCCGATAATGACAATCACACATTTTCTGTGAGTTACACTACAGATAAATGAAGGGCTACAGGCAGCGTATGTTCGTACTCACTGCCAGCCAGTCCTGCAAAGCCAGACCCTTACAGAGGTTAACACTGGCACCTCATGTGTGCATGGCATTCCCACACGACATCCTTGACTCTAAATTGAAGAGACATGGATGTGATGGATACGGAATTGGCAGGGCGGCCGCACACAGAGAGTTGCAGTCAACAGCTCAATATCCAGCTGGATACAGTAATGAGTGGTGTCCCTCAGGGATCGGTGTTGGGACTGATCTTGTTCAACATCTTTGTCAGCAACATGGACAGTGGGACTGAGTGCACCCTCAGCAAGTTTGCCAATGACACTGAGCTGTGTGATTCAGTTGATATGCTGGAGGGAAGGGATGCCATTCAGAGGGACCTTGACACACTTGTGAGGTGGGCTGATGCCAACCTGATGAACTTTAACCATGACAAGTGCAAGGTCCTACACCTGGGTTGGAGCAATCCCAGACACAGCTACAGGTTGGGCAGAGAAGA
>JAOEHY010004141.1:9567-32044 GCA_025447955.1 Psilopsiagon aurifrons | reverse complement strand
TCTTCTCTTCTCTTCTCTTCTCTTCTCTTCTCTTCTCTTCTCTTCTCTTCTCTTCTCTTCTCTTCTCTTCTCTTCTTCAGTTCTGAAATGTGATGTGCTCTTCTGGCAAATGGTGTGTAACTTCTGAATGCAGAACCATTGGAGGAAGTTACCATCTTGATAAACTTGATAATAATTATTAGCAAAATTCCACTGTTCATATCAGTTTGGTGAAAGAAGGGCAATTCATTTACTTTAACTCTATTATATTACTTGTTCAATGCAATACAAACTCCTGCAGCAGAAAGACTATCCTTCTTACACTACTGACAGAAATCGCTACCACTCTTGCAGAATCCAAATCAACGCCTCCCCAGTTTTCCTGACTAAAGCTATGCACTCAGCAAAGCAGACCTGCCATAAATCTAGACGCATTACCAGCTTTCAGCAAAAACTGGTAACATTACCCTGGAGAATGATGTATGGGGATGTCATGAATTCCCTCCTCGCACACACAGACCACCTTCCCCTGTTGCAGGCATTTTTTATCAGCTTTGGTGATATCTCCCAGCCGTCAAGCAGAGTGACAGCAGCAGCTTTCTCCCTGGTTCCACAGTGAGTGGTCAGTGATGTTTATGGGAGAGTGGAGGAGGGAGACAGGAGCTGGGCATCATTAATGGGACAACTGAATGGGTTATGCCTCTCTGATTTCAATTAACCTCTGAACTTTGCAGTGACAAGATCTCATGGTTGCCAACTAACTCCAGCAAAACCCAGATGTTATAAGTGGTTAATCCAAGATCTCAAATGGTAAATAATTTGGACGCTTCAGAAGTCTGAAATGTTAGCATTTCTCTAATATCCTGATCGTGTTGGAACTGAGGTCTTATTATTGTATTGGAGCTGGGGTCTGATTCTGTTCCCACTTCAAATCAGAAACGTAGAACTCATTAATGGGAGGAAGATGAAGTCAAAAGACCCCAAGAAATACATTAATGATATTAAAGACATAGGCATGCAAAGCTTGCAAAATGGATGAGTGTATTCAGATAGATAAATAAAAAAAAATCTCTATTTAAGAAAGACTGAGATAAGCACAGAGCTGCCATCGAAGAACAAACAAATTGGCTAGGTTAAGAATAGAGTTTTCCAGTATTTACTTGTGTATTTTTAAGGGAGCAGGTTTTACTTTTAAAATCAGCTGAAAGTTTTAGAGATTCCATACAAAAGATCCTTTTAAAATCTTATATGTTCTACAATGACTTCCAGCTTGCAATAAAGCTGCAACCAAGAATTAAAATTGACCAAAAGAATGCAATTTTTTTCAATGAAAACATATTTTGAGTTCTTCTACATTTTTAATTCAGAAACTAGACAGAGAAACCCTGGCTTTGTTGGCTTTTGTTTCCAGAACAATTCTGACACTTAAAATGTTGGCCATCTCTGGTTCGTGGAAATAGATTTATAATAATTTTTAAGACTGCAATAGGTAAAAGATAAAGTGTTACCACTTTGCATATTGGCTTAAATGAATTTGTTCCTAATCTTTATGCAGCTATGAATGAAAGATAAATCTGATTAGATGATAACAGACCATGCATTTTCATGTAGCTGCAGTTACAGCACCAGGTGTGAGAGACACTGAAGGGTGTTGAAGCAAAACCAAAGGGTAAAAAAAAGATGATAAATACTGGGAAATGTGAGCAGACTCATAACATTTAAACAGCTGTGGTATCCCAGAAGCAATTTCAAGACAATTTGAAGACAAAGTTGGTGTTGATGCTATAGGTAATAAACCCCTCTTTACTAATGGGTTAATAGAAACATCAGTTTAAAAAGAAAAATTATGAAACAGATTATAAATTTGTTAAACAAAATTTACTGACTGAAAAGTGGTGACTATCATAAACCAAATCTGGGAGTTTGTTATGCAGCTTTTTGTAGTTTAAACAGTACCATTAGTCAAATTAACTGCAAGCCTGCAAATTCTTTACTCAAAACAGTAAATAATTACATCTAATAAGCAACTTCTTGTAACATAAATCTCACAATCTAGGCTGATATTGTCAAGAGTTTTGCTCATAATGGATATTTAAAGCATTTGCAGGAAGTAAGAGCCCAAAATCAAAGCTTCTTTAAGGCACAACATCCTGCTTCGCAATATTTAGGACATTCCAGTGAATGCATTTCAGAAATTCTTTCTAGACACCTGAAGATGCCCAAGTTACAACAGACTGCAAGAGTGCCCTTCAATTCCTTACACATTATTAGCCCTATCTAATAAAGCCTAATGTCCCAAATGTAGAAGCATCTGGCTCTTCTTCCCTAATCAATAATATTCAGCAAAAGCCCCTTCTTCCAGCAGCAGCATAAATTATCAGTTCTATGCAAATAGACTTGCTAATGTTAATTGCCAGGGCTGATTGGTGATTAATTTTTTGATTATGATCAATCATTCTGCAGGAATCTTAATAAGACATTCAAGGCAATCTGCAAATTGATAATAATTAGGGATCCCAACTGGTAACACATCCATAGCTAACTATAAAGCATGTCTGTGATTGAGAATGTTCCTTTGAACCATTTTCTTCCGTTCTGAAGAAAAAGGAACAATCAAAGCCTCTGGAGCCTAATGGGACTGTGCTATCAAGAAGCTCCTTTATTGCCATTTTTGTGGTAAGATGGGTTAAGGCATCCCCTAACACAACTGGCCACCTTCTTTATGTCCCTCATATGGTAGGAAAAGATATGGGAGTTTTACTTACATGACAATGCTTTGGAAATATTACCCCAATCCACAGCACTGTAGCCTGGGAAAATAAGTAATTCACAGGAGCACAGGATCCCAAAGTAACCAACCTCTGGTGAGCCAAGTATCACCTCTTGGAGCAGTCCTGCAGGGAACACAGTACATGATACAAGAGAATTTCAGGCCATGCAAATTTAAAAAGAGACAAACAGAAAGCTCATGAGCCTTTTTTTCTAGTGCAGATGAGGCAATAGCACGAGACTTCTAGAAGTAAGTTAGAAGAGAAATGCTTTCCCTCTGTGACACTTGTTTGCATACTTTAGGGTGAAAGTTCCAATGTAAACATAGCAGCTCAAAATGTAACATGATTCATAACATTTTCTGTTGCAATGAATTCTCTTGCAAACAAATATCCTTACACAACATTTTAAACCCAAATACTAACTATCGCTGTGTAGGAAAACTACAGGCTGGGCAGGGACTGGATTGAGAGGAGCCCTGAGGAGAAGGGCTTGGAGCTGCCTGATAAGAAGCTCCCCACAGCCTGGCAGTGCTCACTTGCAGCCCAGAAGTGTTTCAAGGTCAGGCTGGACAGGACTTGGATCAACCTGTTCTAGTGGAAGGTGTCCCTGCCCATAGCAGAGGGTTGGAACTGGATGAGCTCTAGTGTCCTTTCCAACCCAAACCAGTCTGGGATTCTATTCCATGAGTCTAGGAACCAGAAAGTACAAGTGACTGGAAGAGGACATGAAGTTTAACAAACAGCCCTACAGACAAAACTGTCTCCTCAAACACTGCTACCTACTGGGATTGTGCAAGGGCATTCATCAAGCTCTGTGCAACTTCTTGGGCATACTTCTTTGCCTGCATACCCCAGTGTGGCATTTCATGCACATGCTCAACCACTGCGCCTTGGGGAGAAAGGGTTTGCTCTACATTGAAATTGGACAGACAGATCTTGACACCTGCTAAGAACAGCTGAACAGTCACCTCCTGCTGTCAAAAATGAGTGATGTGCAGGAAGTGAGGAATATAGAGGGAAAAATTTGAAGCATGCTGTATCTCAATGGTTGCCTGTCACATTCAACTAATATCCAAGCCTTTGAAATTCTGGTGTTCATGGCTTAATTCTGATTTTCACAAAATATTCCTTTTTACATGTTAAGGATGGAAAAAAGGAGCTTGAATATAAATGAAACAAATCCCTGAGGTCTACAATTCTTTCAGTTCTTTTGGTGCTGCTAAATTTACCATTTTATGAGGTCCAAGGTATTTGCTCTTTTATTCGAGGAACTTACAGTATAAGAAGCTCAGCTCTTGCTGTTATTAGAAGGACAGAGTAGGATTACCCCTACTTTTATGTTAAATTTTCTGAAGGGAAGTTAGGTTTCAGTTGAATGTTGTTTTACACAGGAAATATCTTCTTCCCGAATGTGTCATCTTTGCAACAAGAAACTGAAACATGGTTTTTACAAGAAGTCCAGCTTTAAGTGCGAGCTTTTTCACAAAACAGTTTCAATGAAAACAAAACCCAAATGAACCTAAAGGAGGGCAGGGTTCCTCTCTTTCCTAGGTAGGAAACAAGAAATGCTTTAAAAGGGCACATGTATACATTAGGTTTTTAACCATAAAATGGCTTTCAATTACGGATTTTTAAAAGCCTTGATCCATTCTTTGCTTAATCTCATTATTTCTCAGCCAGTTTCAATTTTTCAAGAACTGTAAACACATACAGAGGGAATTTAGTGGCCACAGCAACCACAGAGTGTCACAAGGAGTAAACACGAATACGTACCGAACACATTTACCTTAGACAAAACAGCCCAGTGCTTTTCTAGTTGTCTCAGATCAAGAACAATTCCTCTATTGTCAGGGGAGCAATTCTCTTGTTAAGCTGATGTCTTTGATAAATAAATCAGGTCCAAATTTTTAAATTTAACATTCCATTGCTTTTCTATTTCTTTTTAATTCTGCATATTTTCGGAAACCAAATAAATTAACAAATGTTTAATTCTGCAGCTGAGATTCCTCACTGCTCCCCTTCTAAATCTCACTCAGGAAAACTGAACTGCTGTCACGTTCCTTGGATTTGGTCTGTCATTCCTCTCCAGCTCCTCACACTTTTACAATTCACAAGGTCATGAGCACAAAATGTGCTTGTTAACTTCCACAAGAATAAAGCTGTCAGATGGGCTGAGGCCTCCTTGTGTACCAGTTTAGTGAAATATGATTATCCAAGCTTTAAAATGGATAAACCTATCAAATTAATAAATCTGCTGCCCTGTAGCCCACCACTGATGTCATTGCCTTACCTACGAGGCACCCCTTCTTAAATTAATACTTGATAAAAGAATAAATCTTTTCAAGACACTAAAGCTTTGCATTGAAGAGGTATCTTCTGTGTTACAAACTGTAAGTATCTTTGACTGCAATGGATGTGAAAAAATGAATTACAGGGAAAAAAAATCTTAGAAAAATGTTATTACCCATCTAACACTGTGGGCTGCTCCTTATCTGTACACAACTAATCACTTCCCTGTTTCTTCTTTTATTCTAATACGTGAGTGGATTTTAGTGCTTATGAAAGTGAAGGATAATTAGTAAGGTAATGGGTAAAGTGCAAGGGCACTGCCTTATCAAAGACAGATTGAGTCAGCTATACTTGGGCAAAAGAAATCACAATTCAGTTCTTTCAGCTGCTTTGATTTATTACTCTAAAGGTCCAGCAATGAAGTTTCAAATGAGGGGAGAGAGAAGGAAAAGTTTCAAAGGGCTCATCCTTCTTGGCTTCTTAGAAAACCTTTAGCCCATTGTGGTTGATATAGTATCACTGTTCCTTACTGGTATTAATAATCTGTTACACAGACACCCTCACAGAAACCAAAATGCACTCTGAAAGACTGACCAAATAGACAGCAAGACCCCAAGATCTTGCAGTCTAAAACACAGAATTCAAAGGGTGGAAGGTAAGCAAGCAGAGACATATGAAAGCAGTTGCTTTAAGATCACACTGCAAACAGCCAGCAAAAATAGAAAACAGAAAACACATTCCCTAGATCCACACCAGTACCACAGATGAAGTTACTTCAATAAGGTTAAAAATGAGACAAAAATAAGATCCCATCTCATCCAAAGGCATCCAACAATGTGCTCAGAGCTCAAAAGTGAATTTGTAAAAGGAAACAGGAAATGAAAACTAAAGAGGGTTGACATGATTACAGGGTGTTAATAAGAAAAGACACAAGCCAGGGGCCTTGATGTACAACTAGACAACAAGAGGTTATGTTTGGAGTCAGGGCTATGCTAATTTGCAAACTTGGGTCCATTTCATTAAGTGAGCTGAGAGACAGGCTGTCTCAGTCCAGCAGAGAGGGATCTCATTATCCATGTAGGGAGCAAGAGATAAGAATCTTTTAATAATTGCTTGGAATTTTTTTTATGATGATAGGGAATGCCAATTTAGGCTTCTCCACTCAACGTGGAGAAAAAACAGCCCCCCTCCTGGCTGTGGCCATTAGGACAGGGAGGGAAAACAGAGACTAATACACTTGCCTGGGAGACCAATGCTGCAAAACTCCATTAAACGCACTTCATATTGGAAACATGTTTATTTACAGTGGATGAAAAACTTTGCCAATCCTTTTTACTTAATTATTAATAGGCACAGCTGCAGGAGTTAGGGCCCAGTCCAAGGCCTAGTGCAGTCACCAGGCAAGACTTCTGGTAAGTAGCCTTGGGATCAAATCCTTTACTAGTATGTTAAGGAATTGACACCTTTGGAAAAAGCTGAAGAATATATATTGCTTTGGTAAAAGAACTGTTCACACTCACTTCCTCTTGTCCCTCTCTCCAAAACACTGCAAGCATGAGAAAGGAGCTTCCTAGAAGCCAGAGATTTGTAGTTACCCCCTTCCCTGCAATAAGTATCTCACCTATTTTAGGTTAAGCACATCACAGGTCTTACAACAGGGAAAAGTTTAGTCTATAAGAGACTGATTTTTAGAGACTTGCACCTTTCACACGACCACATACCAAATACAATTCTGGCTACCTCTAAAAGCACTGGCATAAAGAACACCAGAGATAATGTCAGACAAGGTATCATGCTCCTTTTCACTGCAGAGTATTTGCTAAAGGCTGAGATACAGACACAATAACTTGCCAAAATCATACTAACAGCATTAAACTTTTAAGAGTAACGTTTCCCCTCTGCCCAAACTTATGCTGTAAGGAAAGAAGAAGTAAAACCGTTTCCACAGCCAAATCTACTCATCTGCTTGAATTCACTGGGCTGGAAAACACTGTCCAGGGAACTCTGAAGATGTGCTCTAAAGCTGGCTGCAGGACTTGCTTTTATGCATTGGGTCAACCTAAGGATTATGTACAACTTACCTATCTCTTCAGCAGGAACAAAATTATAACGCTTTCTCTAGCTGACCTTGCCTCTTTTCCCAGCTCCTACTTGTTCATGAACAATCTTTGGTTTTCCATGTGTCCATTTACTGTTTGAAAGGATTTGGCCAATATCTTTTGTGAAAGGCACTCCCAGTCTTCACTTTGCAGCCAAGATTGGAGAAAGAAGGGTTGACAGAATGGAAGCTGGCTTTCCTGGATAAAAAGCTCATGTTCTGGCTCCTTAATTAGATAGGAATAACTTGAGAATCAGCTATATGGGCACAGATGCTCCCCAAGATTACAGAAGTGCCTTCTGCGAGCATTTTCTGATATTTACATTTAAGGAAAAACTGTCTCCACAGATATTCCTACTTATAAATCCATCCCTTGGAGCAATCCTGGGAAGCAAAGACTGTGTCCCTTGGGAGCATCAGAGTTATGAGTGGCGCAGGCACAGCCCAAAACTGTGCCTTGGGCTACAGCCCACTGGGTCAGGGACAGGAATGACTTAAGGGAAGGAAGCATAGAGTCAGTATGCTCTTAAGGAAGCCCAAAAGACCAGAAAGGAAGAGAAGGAGAGGGCAGGAGCAGCTCTAAAGGGAGCACATTGGCTGCACTGGGACAGCTCTTGATATTGCTGAGTACAGAAGTTGTCCCATCCTTGACCTGAATCAGGGATAATGTGGCACAGCCCCTCCTTTCCTCACAGCTGGAAGACTACAAGGGTCATACATCACAACTCCTCCCATCCATACTAAAACAGGGGCCAGGTACACACTGTTTCTAAGGAGGTGCTGTTCAGTCACTCCTCTATTAAAAGAACCTGCATCAAGGGGTGAGACTCATTAATGAATGCCACTTCCTGGGCTGCTGTAGAACAGGGTTCTTTTCAGAAGCAGTTGTTTCCCTCTAAGGGAGACAGCCAAAACAAAGCGGATGGCAGAACAAAGGCTCAATGAGCCAGGTCCCAGAAGGAACCTTGGGATGTGCCACCTGGGAGCACGGCACAGGCTGCTGCTGTTTGGGAGCCAGGAGGGAGCAGGCAGGGATTAGCCATGTGCTTGCTCTTAACCTTGAAAGGACAAAGCTTCAAATTGTCCTCCTCATAAAGCTCTGATAGAAGTTAGTCTCAATTCTCCACTCTTCCCTCCCCCTTCACCACCATCACCATCTCACCCCTCAGAGATATGAAGAAATATGAGCAAAGGCTGTAGTAGATCATGTCAAGCCAATATTAAATGCTTCTAATGGAGCTTAGATTAGACCAGTCGTCTTAAATGTCTGGATGTTGCCTATAAACACCCAGGGAATTTGCAACTGAAAGGCCTGATCACCGGAGAAAAGGCTCAAATACCAGCCCTGTGCTTACAAAATGCCTTGAGTTCTTGATGTCTTACGACTTCTCCTGTAAGGGCTGTTAGCAGCCCTCTCCTGCTAATGTTTTTGATAAATGGAAGCGTCTGTACTAACAATGCCATGTGAGTTTCCCTTACAGTACACTTGAAACCAGAGTTGAAGTATCCAAATGATGGAGTTTCAGGCTTTGAGCACATTTCAGTCAATATTCATCAAGTCAACTGGCAAATTCTATCACTTTGTAGCTTTGGGCTCCCCACATATATGCAATTGCTGTATTGCATCACATTTCACCCCAGACAGCTGTAGGATGATGCATATCACCCTTTATATAGTTCCCCTGTCTCCCAGTCCTCCTAAGAAAGAATATTCTACAGCTTTCCTTTCTAGTAAGACCTCATCATGTTAAAACATACAATGATCTTTCCAACTGGCTAAATGATGTCTACAAGTGGCTTGTATAAGACCGCTAAATTTACTTTTGCTTTTGAATTAAGTCACCAAATTTCAGCCTAGGTATTTAAAGGTTAAAAACTAAAAATCAAAACCTGACACTCCCAAAGCTTCATGCTGGTTGCTTTGTTCTGCTCCCTTATCTCTCCTGTCCACAGGTTCCTGTTGTCAAGTTAGGGCGTATATATCCAAACTACCTTCAGTCTGAATTTATTTGCAGTGTACTGAGATAAAAGTCCAGCTGTAGTATAACTAAAATTTAGCATGGTAATAGGCTCCAGATTTTTTAAAACCTATTTTCTATTAAAAAGAGATCTCTCTTTCTATCTCTGCTTATACCTCTTAATTACAATATGAATTTAAGGTACTGTAAAATTAATAGAGCACCAACTTGAGACTGAAGTCTCCTACACAGGCAGCCAGCCAGCCTATCCCTGCCACTGCCCTCCAGCTGTGACCGTAACCCTACACATGATAACAACTGTTTTACCTCTAGGCAAACTCATTTATTGACCCTTTAAGATGGATGTTAAAAGACCAATTGAAGTTAATAATGTGTAATGCTTTTTGTGAACTGGATCCTTGACCATTTAGAACAGATTTTAAATTACCCACCTCATTATAAGCTGCAGAAAAGCTGCGGAAAAGTCACCCTCTACTACTGATGTGTATATATATATATATATATATGTACGTATATATATTTATACACACACAGAAGAAAGATTTGCAAGCAGGAAAGTGAAGATATGGTGAAGTGACTTTTAGCCTATGATGGGTATGGTTTGATTTCATGTTTTAGAAGGTTTTGCTAAACATGAGTAGTAAAAGAAGTCCTCATTGTCCCCTTTTCTTTCAAGGGCAAAGAAGCATCAGGACAACCCTTTTGTCACTGATGATGGTGTCTAAGAAGGCCAGGGAAGCCTCGACCATGATTTCAGAGGTGCTGCAGCCCACTGCCCTGTGGCAGTGAGGCTCTACAAAGGATTTTGGAGTTGTTGCATTTGCAAGTTCTCACTTCAGCTGCTAATTTGGCAAGGACAGTGCTGAGAGCCCCAGCCAGGAGAGCTGCAGCCATGGCTCAGGGTCTATCATGAAGGGCTTCTGCCCTCTGGCTTGCCTGTATTGTGCATCCACATCACTTAGGAAAAAAATGTTCTTTTTTCTCTGCCCCCCTTTCACAGTAGGTGTGGTCACAGATGGAAGGCAGTGGCTGTGTGTTTTGAATAGAAGAGGAGGTGGGAAAGGAGGCTCTTGCTAGCAGCTTCTGAAGGCTGAGACATTATGTCCAGCCACGTACCTGTGATACGTACAAGTAAAACAAATCTATGTACACAAGCATATTCGCTCCAGTGTAGGATGGGATATAATTATAGCCAATTAAATAATTTTTCCTAAGATGCTTTATAGAAATCAAGTTGCTATCTATTCATCAGACTGTCAGTAAACACATCTCTCTCACATACAACATGTTTAACTTCTGCTCAGGTTACATTACTTATATGCAATCCTTGCAGTAATTAATGACACCTCTATCAGCTCCTGGCTTTTCAAAACCCCAGCAAACAAACAAAACAATTAAGGGAATTACCCTTTATCCATCTGAGAATGTCATGAGGGTTAGTTGGCTTGTTTGGTTTTTACTTCCTACTTCTATATTCACATGCATCTTTTAGAGATGGGTATGGAGTTAGTATGTCCCTAGTTCTGGTAAGGCTCATTCATGCCAGCACCTTCAGGCAAGAGGACAGATCACATCCAAGAACTGAGAAGTTCAACTTCAAAAAGCACAAAGTATGCATTGCCAGGTGTGCATTCAAAACTGATTACTGTCCTTAGACATAATAAATAAACATAGCATATGTATATACTCGCATGTCCTGTAAGTGCATACAAGCAAGCCCTGGACCTGTGGCCCGGATGAGAACAGTTCTGAGGGTTAGTCCTGGCTCAGTTTTCAGATTTTCTGTCTACATTTTTGCCTTGCATCAGGCAGTTCTTTCAGAGGCAGCCAGTGCTGCAGTCATAGATGAATAATGATGTATCGCTGCGATCCAGAAATTTCAAGTGGGCTAGTGGTAAGTGCATTTTGTGATGCTCACGGCAATGGCATCACTAAAACCCAGTGTGCAAGGCTGAAAGGCTGTCTTAGACCCTTTAAAACCTGGGCTTTCCCTCAACATCTACCAGCTACACCTTTTTTAATCCTTCACAAACAGCTTCTGTCTTTATCCTAAATAAGTCATGGAGCTTAAACAATGTTATTTAACCTCCCGTGCCCTCTCCCCATATTTCTAATAGTGCCAAATACCCATAAACTAATTCCAAAAAGCCACACGTTACCCAACCAACGCTGCCTAAGGAAAGCATTCAGGAGTGTTTATGGGGCAGCTGAAGTGTAATGATTTAGTAGATGTTTATAAATGTTTATACTGTACAGATTAACATTCCCCAGGGGGCCTGTAATGAAGAGAGTGCTCCAACTGGAATCAAACCAGCTAGCCTGGGCTGAATGAGCATGAATGAATCCTGCTGGCCTACCCTCACGAGCTGTTTACTCAGTCTGAACGGATTTCCTCTATCCATGCTTCTTCAGCATTTTGTTTTGGGAGAGGTAGAAGAGAGCCCAGTCTCAGAAGCATGGTTTGGAAATGAGCTAGAAAATCCAGTCACTTGGATTGGAGCAATTACTCACAAATTCCCCTAGACAAAAGAACAAAGAGCCCAACCACTTCTGCTGTAGAAGTGGAGGCTGAAACTCCCATTGACTTCAAAGGAAGCTGGTTCTCAGTCTTAGAACACAGTTTTCAAACACTGTGTCCAAGTGTAAACACTGACAATCATGCTGAAACAACTATGTACTGCTATTGCAGTAGGATCAGGGTCTTGGTATTTATGACTTAGAAGTTTCATGTTAGGTCACTAGATTTGAAAACATGGCTTCAGACACTGTAACACTGTTCACAGTGATGAGTGGTGAAAGACTCAGTAGTAGTGGCTAACTGAATACCCAGCTGAAGGTGATAAGACATCTTTCATTCAGAGCAAATGAAAGAACTTCACTTTGTCCAGTGATTGCTCAAGGAGTAAAACTATTGGCTGCTGGTACCTGCAATGCATGCAATGTGTTCCACATTGCCATGGGTTTAAAAACTTGAACGCCAACCCCACAAAATATGGCTGGGAACTGGTGGATGAAGCTGTGCCTGCCTTGGTGCCTCAGAGCAATGAGCAAGAAGGTTTTGAAAGATGCTAACAGCACTGATGACCCTGGAGGTATGAGAGAAAGATCATTTCTTTTGGGCATGGTGCACAAAGCCTGTGAAGGCACAAGTAAGGAAACAAACCCCTCTGGATTTTTGCTGTGGTCAGGAGAGTATGACTTTTTATAGATGACACATGTGTATATTAAGAAAGTGAATCATCTCAAAGGGGCCAGGAATGGGTGGGAAGTACATATAAAAGACCACGGTGTGGCCATAGCCAGCACAGGCCAATAAAGGTGGCCAGAAACACCAGAGTGAAGCATATCCTCGTGAGGGGGATATCACTGCCAGGGGATTTCTGCAGACTGAGGACCCACAGTCATCTTTAAATTGTGCTTTTTTGCTGGTGTGATGAGATTTCTCACTTCTCCCAGAATTATTCTACCTCTGGATCTGATAGCCATGTCTGCACAGCACAGTGAACAGCATCACACACTACAGGTGTTCTCAACATTAAATACAAAATAGTCCTTGCAAACTCTTAAACCACAGCACTGAAGGGGGTCCCACTGAAAATGTGACGCTGCAGCCTCTCTAATGGATCAAACAGATGGAGAGGGCTCAGTACATAAAAGCATTTCTTTGAATGGGTTTCTGAGATGTTTTTAAAGTCTCAAAACCAAGTTTGCTTTGACTCTTGGATGGAGACACTGGACAAAGGTAATTTTGTCTGCAGTGGTTTATTTGCCCATCTCACGAAGCGGTCTGAGCTAGTTACAGTGTTTGGCAAACGCTCCTGGTACAAATTCTACAGTGTAACCCCACTTGGGTCTTTAGACCAGTGGAAAAGACAGATATTTGAAATCTTCTAGAGCACTGTAACCATCAGGTAATTAGCTGTAGCAGACTTACGAAGTAGGAAAGGCTCCTGAGAGCTCTGAACTGAAAGCACAAAATGTCTCCTGGAACTAATTTTAGAGTGGCTTGAAGTATTTAATCCGCAAATTATTGCCAGTGAGGAAACACCAAGGTACTGCTGAATCTTAATAGTGGCAAACCAGCAGGAATGGTGGACCCTAAGCTGCCTCCTGCTGATGGCTAAGCAATCAGACACGATTTACACTACTCACAAGATGCAGGGGCAGCTCTGTTTTGTTCCCAGTGACTTGCAAAGTGGCCTGGAATTGTTCCTCTCTTCTTTGAGTCTGCAAAGGATCCTTTATCAGCGAAGCCAATGCAGCCCCTATATTGCAAAAAGCAGAGAATAAGGAAGAGGAGCATAAACACTGGGGGTACAGACAGCACCACACCATTGCATCATGCTAAACAATGGGCCCATGGGTGCTATCCCTCCTTCAGAGGGCAGGGAGGGGTTTGTAGAGAGGCACAAGGAGCTAGAGTGCTTTGCTCTTTCATAAAAAGGGCCTGTCTCATTTGGATAGATATATGCCTTTCTGGTTCCTTGTTTTGCTCATGAGTCCTCATTAATGAAGGTGAGGAGATTGGATTTATCCTTTCATCCCTCTAGGCAACAGTTTCTCCATGTGGGAAATGTGTAAATCTGAACCTTCTCAGGGAATAGGAAATGGCAGATAGAGGACTAGAAACCAACGTCCCAGGTTCTTAAGCCCAATCTGCTCTCATACAAATCTTCAGATCTGCAACCTCCTTTACCTTCATCAGACAACATATGAGGGAACCAGGAAATTCTACTGGGAAGCCACTCAAGAATCCTGTTGCTGTGGTGGCTATTTATTTTCCAGACTGAATTCATTCATAGCCAATTAATACTCATTTGTTCATGTGCCAAAATATTCTCCCTTTAATAAGTAAGTAGTTTGTCTAGCTCTGTGAAACCTAAATACTTGATTGCTACAGAACCTAGGAGTTTCCTCTTCCACAAGCCATAGAAAGAAATGTTAATAACAGAATGTACTGTAATACCCCATGCAAATTTTGCAGGAGTCCATCCAAGAATGTGCAAGAATCTTCAAAACTATTTCCAATACCAACTTTCCCAGCTGGGAAGCTTTTCTCATCTTCTAAAAAACAAAGGCCACAAGCTACAGTTTAACGTTACCGAAAACTCTTTCCCAAATAATACAAGCTGCAATGTCTCTTCATCCCCAAAACCCATCAGGCACCAAGAAGCACCTCATCTAAAACCATAAGAATTAAGACCCTAGATATTTCTTTGAACAACAAGCATTTCTGAAATCAGCTTTTCTTTCTTTTTAGTCACGGGTATTCTTTTGCACATGAACCACTTATATCTGCAAAACCAAGTGATTGAAATGTCAAAACTAAAGTTAACCATAAGACCTTATTCATCTGCATTATGATTCACTCTTAAAAAGAATTATGCCTTGTTTTCCACCAGATTCTACCTCACGATGGACAGTGCTCACTTAATAAGCAGATATTCAGTATTTTGTTACAGCATCATTATTCAGCGTGTGGCTTGAGGCCTTATTTACCACATACTATTCAAAAACTGCTTGGAAGTCACAATTGCTAATTTTCCTGTGAGCTTTTCTAGGGCTTTTATCAGTATGGCATATGAGTGCTTCACAACGTTCATTTCTTTTAACAACACCCAGTAAGATGAGAGGAGATTATTATTCCTGTTTACCAGATGGGAAAGTGAAACACAAAGAGATTCAGGTCAAAACATTCCACTAACATTGGGTACCCAAACTGAGATGTCTGGAAATTGATTTCCCGGAATGTTTAACGTTGTACAGCATCGTATGCCACGAGAAATACCTCTGACAATGTATTCTGCAAATGAGAACACAGAAAACAAAATAAGTAATACTAATTGGGAAGAATTCAGTTTAAATTGACTTCTCTAAGACTGGATGAGAGTTCCAAAGTATTCAGATGCCTTCACCATGACATTCCCCAGTTTCTTTTCAATCCTCTGCCTCTTACTGCACTTCCCAGCTTCCATACCAAATAGAGGCAAAGCCCATCAGACAACAGCCACCTCCTCTGCCCAGCCGTGACTCATCTCCCGAGCTGCTCCACATTCTGAGTGGAATGAGACCTGGGTCCTGCACTAAATATAGTAAATGGTCATGTAATTAAAGACTATACCAAACACATATACAAAATAAACACTTGGCAGGAAAACCTCATTTCATGATTTCCCAACACCCTTTGCTAAATAATAAGCTTTTCAAGGAGAACACTCTCTCTGTTGTATATACATACATAAAAAAGTATAATTTTTATATATAATTTATATAACCCATATATATCTGCATGTGTAAGATAAATATTATTTATTTTATAGAAATATTCTAATACATATTACTATATATATTCATAATCTAGCTCCTGAGTCATAATATGCTGAAATTTTCCAAAAACTGGAAAAGGTTCCTGCATGGAACACTATGCCCAAATGATTAACATTTTCAAGTTGAAATTAGAGGTGATCAAAATCTGCCCACAGGTTCAGCATTTTTCCTGTGTCTTTCTGTTTCAGGGCATCAGAACCACTTCTATTTTGTATCTTTCACAGCTGAAGGAACATAGACGCAACACTCCACATTTCTAGTATGCAGGAAATTCAGTTATTCCATGATTTCATTTCATTCTGAATTGGGAGCACACCTATGCTTCCCTTGCTTCAAACTTTCAAATTCCCCTTGAAATGTTATTTGTATTGGGTTCAAATTATTCTAAATAGATCAAACAGAGCTGATGCCAGCACGGGAAATTTCAATATGAATGCTCAGAGTTTGACAGAGCTACAAGGAAGTATAGAAGCCTGGAAAGTTTCAAGCATTCCCAGTTACAAGTACATCACCAGCTATTTCTAAAATATCATTGTAATACCATATACATTTTGTAATAATAAATATGCTATGTGTTACTTTCAATACAGTGGTACCAAAGAAGGCACTCTCATTTTCCAAATACTTTTGCTGCCTTTCTGTCTTAGATACAGCAGAGTGAGGAGTGGAAGCTTGCCCTCCCCTTCTGCACAGGCCCGCCTTGTTTCATACAGTCTTGAGAAAAGAGCCTAATCCAATTTTTTTTTGCCCCAAAAGAACCTATGAAACAAGGAGTTCTGAGTTTCCTGTATGGATGAAGCGACTCCAGCAGGCAGAGCCATGTCAAGCCCAGGGAATAGCACTTGTGAGCAGATACAGAGTGCTGCTGAGAGGCGAAACTAGGGCTTCATAGAATCATAGAATAAAAAAGTCGGTTGGGTTGGAAGGGACCTTAAATATCATTTAGTTTCAACCCCCTGCCATAGGCAGGGGCATCTTCCACTAGACCAGGCTGCTCCAACCTTGGGCTAACCAGGCAATAAATGCCATGGAAAGCAGGCCAGTTTGCTTGCTTCACTGATTAATGTTTTGTTCTTTCATTTTCTCTTATCTAGGGAATGAGCAGAGTGCAAAACGTAACTTGACTCGTGTGGCTTTGAAGAGTATGCTGGGGCTTGCTGTGAACCTGGGCTTATAGCTCACAAAGGATCAGACACAGAGAACTGTTCAATCAACCCCCTCATGTCAGGATCCTCTATTTTGAAGGGAGTTGAGAAATTGGAATGAAATATTCAACTGAGAACAGCTCTTTCCGTAAGGCTCAGGCAGTGAAAACCACTCAGCCCCGCAGCTGCCAGCAGCCAGCGAGGAATTCCCCTGTCACGAGGGCAGTGACTCACGCGTGCCCCTGCTGATTTTCTCCCTCTGATGTAGGGGCCATAACTGTGGTCTGGGATGTGTCAGGAGAAAGGACCTGGCAGAGATTGCCTCTGTTACACAACCTCTCCATCCTGTCCAGAGCCATGATCCACCCGCAGTGTGGAGCCGCTGCAGGTGACACGAGCTACAAGGTCCTTTTGCAGCTGATATTTCTGCTCTTCTTTTGTTTCTATTCCTCTGCTCCTCTGGAATAACCAGAGTAACTCTGCCAGCTCCTGAGCAACCACAACACTGTTATAAAAGACACAGGGATTTTTAGCACCCGTTTCAGCAGTGTAGAATGAAGCTCCACACACAGCAGAGCTGAAACAGCCATTGAGGTCCCTCATCAGTTTTGCTCAATAAATTAACAACGGAGCTGCTGCCACAGCAGTGTGAGCAGTTGGCAACGTTTGCATTTGTGCTTTGGGTATTTATTACTCTGTTTTTCACAAGCCCTTTTAATGCCTCGAGGAGTAATTTATGGGGACAGAAGAGCATGAAAATAGCAGATCCCACTTATTTAAATCTCTGGATGTTGAAAATCACGTGAGACAAGCATGTTTCACATTGTTTCCTCTTCATAAATGTCTTTCTGAGGTAGTAAAATTCAACACAAATACTGTACAAACACCAAGATATTCAGGTTTGTTTGGGCTTACCCAAACTCTGTGTGCACATTTCAGGTTTATCTAGGTTTGGGCTCCATTTTGCTGACTGATCCCATAAAATCACTGCAGGTTTTAGTAACTGTTAAAACAACTAACTAGATACACGCAATAAAATAGCTTTTAACTAGTTTTACTATAGGAGAGGATTACTTTGTGAAAACAGTTTTTAGTATTAATCTTATTACTTTTCAGACTGATGAGTAATGTGTGTGTTCCTGGTGGCTCTTTTTCCCTTTCGATGGCAGCTTTAAGTGCTCCTGCTCCAGAATAGGAAGCAGACTGATCTGGATGCCCAGGATGGTCCAAGTTTCCAACAACTGACTGGTTGCTTATTTCTTTTAGAAAAGCAGTAAATTAGTGAAGCGTGACTAACTAACTTTGTGATCCAGGGAATACTCATCCTGGCAGTCACATTTAGAATCATAACTTTTTGGTGCTAAAAGTAATAGCAGTTTCTGGGTGGTGCAGTTTTGGGTGTATCTGTCTTACCAAAAGCTTTACGTTTTTTCAAATGTGATGTGACGTTTCTGAAATAAGTAGCATTTGCCTATAAAAGGCAAAA
Source organism: Psilopsiagon aurifrons (assembly GCA_025447955.1). Lineage (NCBI taxonomy): Eukaryota > Metazoa > Chordata > Aves > Psittaciformes > Psittacidae > Psilopsiagon > Psilopsiagon aurifrons. The sequence goes on along the minus strand of JAOEHY010004141.1, from coordinate 13,970 downwards.
TAAAGAGGTTCTTTGCTCTCTTTTCTCAAGAATTGATACCCTGACTCCCTAGTTTCCAGATAAAGCCATAGACTATAAGATGCAATGCTTGTCTACTTTAGTTCTACTATATTTCATGTTTTGCCTCATGAGACCACATTTATTACAGTGATGGATGTAATATAAGAGTATATTTTAAACACCACAAGTGTACCTGCTTGGCTGCTCATTTTTCAACAAGTCATTCCAGGAAGCATTTAAAAGCCAGAAGTCTGCTCCAGATTTTGTTTGAATAATCCAGGCTTCACGATTCTGTAAGACAGCACAGAAAGTTAACTTGAGAGGTTTTCTCTGCTGATAGTCACACCAAAGGTCCATAAAGGCAGCCAGATCCTTTATCTGAGTCTTTTCATACAGGGTTGTGCAAAGAAATCTCAACCTAGACCTCCATCCAGCAAAAAAAACCTGCCCAAACGCTCAGCCTCCTTCACTGTTCCCTCTCTATAATCAGAGGAAATAATCCATAGCACATAAAGCTGCAAACATGTTCAGGTCTTTGCAAATCACAGCCACCACAGACCTGAGCTTTGAAAACTAGCAGGATTATTCACAATTTCACCAGCCTGATTCAGCAAAAGGAACATGGAACCACTCTGAGTCACAGTCGAAGCCATTTATGGGTACGGAGAAGAGTTGTCTCCCTGGACAAAATGTAGCTTTCTCTCAGATTCCTTTATGGGTTTAAGAAGAATTAATCCTTTCTGCAACTCGCTGTGAAAAGATGGAGCAGGAGAAGAGAGAAGGACAATTTATCTCTAAATTACATTGCTCTTCAGAGTAAACCACAGAGAGCTGTAATGGGACAAGTAATTTTTTTACATCGTATAATTAATTAGAACCCATAAAACCCAATTAAACAGCACTTTTGAGACTATCAAGTGGTGCATGTTTGAAACTGCAAATATGACAGTGTAAGTACAATTTTATAGCTGGGCACACTCCTCAGGATTATTTTCAGTGCTCTACTAAAATGGGAAATGGCACCAGTTTGGCCCCTGCTAATAAATCATTCAGAAACAGGCTATATTAATAATCTTTATGGGGGTAGGATGGAAGCCAGATGGGGCAGAGAAGGGAGCGCAGAGGTGGCATAATATATTGGCCGGGAAAACATAATCCAGACCAAAGCAGCAATTTAATCTTGATATGCAGGAGAGAGGGATGGCTGTATAACAGGAGGGGTGGTGGGCTGGAAGGGGACCTGCCCTGTGGGATCAAGAGGAGCACTTCCAAGGTAAGGAAGGCAGCATCCTACAGGGTGAGTTGTTGTCTATCTAAATATGACAGCGAGTAAGGAACTGAGCAGTGCTGCAGGCAGGCCTCCTCCAGCAAGGCAGGTGCCTTGTCCCCACTGCCTGTCAATGAGCAGTGGTGCTGGGAGCTCTCTGTTCACCACTGTCACATCCTTGTTGCCCTCAGAGGGGGCCGCTGCCTGTGCATGCAGGCGATGGTCCTGATGCGTGCACATGAGCCTGGTACACAACCTAGTGCGAGTAAAAACTCCCTTTGCCCTTGCTTATTTACACGAGGCCCCATTTATGTTTAACTTGGCAGCCAGGAGACCTGCGCCTTGTGCCAAGCACTAATTCCTTGACTGTCCTGACAGGCCCCGGCCCGCACACCTGAAAGCCATTAGCGCTCGGGCCGGGTTGTTCTCACATTGCGAGGCAGCGACCCGCGGCCGCGCACAGCTCCGGCACACACTCCATCATCTGCTGTCAGCGGGTCCCGCCCGGCGGCGCGGGCACTGCCAGCGCAGCGAGCAGGCAGATAATGAGCGCTCCGGAGAAGCCCCTGCCGTAGCAAGCGGCTCCCCTCTCAGAGTGCAGTGGTACTCAGCGGAGTATCAGCCCTTCTCCTTGAGTTATGGGTTTGTTTGGGGTCGGGGTAGTTTATCCTTCAGCAAACAGAGATGCCGGGTGATGAGTTAACAGTCCCTGACAGCAGAGCTTCAGTGACAGCACCAGATTGAATCCTAACAGCCCCATTCTACTGTACAATGCTCCTCATGTGAGCTGCTCCCAAAAAGGGGGGGCTTTCTCTTATCAGTCGCTCTGAAAACCCCTCCAGAGTCACCCATCAACACAGGAAGAGTATTCAATCCAGAAATGCAGAGAAATAGTCTTTCAGATGAGTTTTGGAAGCAGCTGTGAACACCTGGGCTCTATAGAAAGTAAAAGACTTGCACCATCTATGGGAAGAATATAGGGAAGACTTAAGAGCACAGAGGAGATAAGTGCTTTCTGCAGAATGCTGTTGCACTACATGTTACGCTCTCTGAAGGTCTGCAGAGTGCTGTCACATTCTTTATTATACACGGGGAGGCTATTCATCTCTTAGTTTTTATGAAAGCATTTACTGTATTACAGAATCTTAGAAATATTTGCATTTCATAAGTCTTATGCCATTTCACCTGCACTGAGACCCTTAAGTTATTTTAAGATCTCAGTCTCCTCAGCAGCTCTAAAGACTGCCATTTTAGTTGGCTAGAGACATTTGTTCTCCTTGTATTCTCCCCGTGCGCAATACCTCTATTTAGAATCAATAGAGACTGAGAGTCTTGACAAGCTAATAGTCAGTCCTATACCACAAACAGGTTTTGGACCAAGTTCTCATGACCTTGAAAAGGAAGGAATGAGGGACTTAACCACCGGAGAGCTCCATATTTCCACGAGGAAAAACACCACTGCATTTGTTTCTATGGGAGTCTTCAGGCTGTGCACTTTGCAGTCATCACCTCCTAAAGATTATTAACACCCCTCCTACCAGCCCCAGACAAACAAAAAAAATCACAATTGGGGTTCTTCTTCGAGACTTTTTTTCATGGCTTTTCTGACCCCTACACTGTTGAACATGTGGGAAAGCACACGACCTTACAGTTAGAATATAACCACAGGCCTAAAAAATGCTTATAACATTCTTTCAGGCATTACTAAAGCAGCATTTTCTCTGAAATATATTAGGTAGATGCTGATGTGACATTTTTTCCTAAGCTTCTATAGTTCACATGCTGCCTCCCTGTAAGCCTTGTACTTCAGATTCCTTACTCTGCTCTTTAAAGTGCTGGACTTTTGAATGTTCTTCATTTTCTTTCATTTCTGACTGAAAATTCATTCAATTTTCATTTTGTTCTTCATGTGTCCCTGTAAGGTTATCTAGGGCAATACTTCCCATTTGAAAGAGGAGGCACTGGTACACAAGATCTTAATTGGTTAGAAATGAAAATAGAGATGTAGAAGAGGCAACGATTTAATGTAAAATATTTGAGTTCCTTGCTCCAAGACCCCATAATAAAGGTTTTCTCCCAAGAGATTTTCTTTTTATTAATACAAAAAAAAGAAAAGAGTGCTTTGTATGGGGCAACCATGCTGAGACGAAGAACCTTCCTCCTCAATTTAAGCAACACAATGGTAAGAATAATCTGTCTGTGCATTGCAGAACTGGGCATTTTGTAGAGATTCATAAAGGTTGATCACATGGTGAAGGGAGGATAGAAAAATCACTTTAATCCTAAATCCTGGTTTAGATGTTTCAAGAAAACGGTATATTTTAAGGAGATTTGAAAGGTGGGACTGCAGCAGGCTCATGGTTAAGGTAGTTAGGGAGTAGAGGCACAGGGAGTATCAGCAGCCATCAACAGGATGGCAAACGCCATTTGTATAGACATGTGTCATTCCTGTACTGCAGCCAAGTGAAACTACAAACACTATTAAAAATATAAAGAGGCTTTAATTTACATTCCTGCTAAAGCATCTTTATGTTGCCAGAATATTACAAGTGGGCTTAGTGTAAATGAGAATCTGGCCTTAATATTCTCGGACAGAAAAGTGAAATACACAGACATACTGACTTAGATTCCTATTCTCTCTTTTGTTATTGCAATACATCTGCAAGGAGCAAAACTAGTATAAGGAACACAAATCTTCACATACATTGCATAGCAGCTTCAATGGACACAAATGATCAAAAGAGTCATTTCATGTGACAGCAAAAATGGCCCTATACAGCATCACATCCCCTAATACCGTGGCAGCATATGGCTAGATGAACTGCATGGATCGTGTCACCACTGCCACCACCAGCAGACATGATGCTAAACTCAGAATTTCAACTCCAACACCCACCTAAACAATGTCATCCAGGAACCTCCAATACATCAGACTTCAGAATAAACTGAACAAACTTTTGAGTACAAAAGAGCAAAAGACTTGAATACCATCAGTGCCTTGTGAAAAAACTGTGTTCTTCACTAGAGAGAAGCGCAGTGTCCTGGGTTCAGCAGTAGCTGTCATTTTTCTCCTTCTTAGTAGCTGGTGCAGCACTGTGTTTTTGACTTTCAGCCTGGGAACAGTGCTGATAACACC